>OMNZ01002341.1:0-15904 GCA_900303255.1 Lesueurigobius sanzi | reverse complement strand
AGGTCTAAACCAGGACTAAACCAGGACTAAATCAGGTCTAAACCAGGACAAAATCAGGACTAACTCAGGTCTAAACCAGGACTAAACCAGGACTAAATCAGGTCTAAGACCTAGTTTAGTCCTGGTGTAGACCTAGGTTAGTCCTAGTTTAGACCTGGTTTAGACCTAGTTTAGTCCTGGTTTAGGCCTAATTTAGTCCTGGTTTAGACCTAGTTTAGGTCCTGGTTTAGACCTGGTTTAGACCTAGTTTAGTCTTGATTAAGACCTAGTTTAGTCCTGGTGTAGACCTAGGTTAGTCCTAGTTTAGGCCTGGTTTAGAACTAGTTTAGGCCTAGTTTAGTCCTGATTTAGTCCTGGTTTAGACCTAGTTTAGCCCTGGTTTAGACCTAGTTTAGTCCTGATTAAGACCTAGTTTAGTCCTGGTTTACTCCTGATTTACACCTGGTTTAGACCTAGTTTAGTCCCGATTAAGACCTAGTTTAGTCCTGGTGTAGACCTAGGTTAGTCCTAGTTTAGGCCTGGTTTAGAACTAGTTTAGGCCTAGTTTAGTCCTGGTTTACACCTGGTTTAGACCTAGTTTAGTCCTGGTTTAGGCCTAGTTTAGTCCTGGTTTAGACCTAGTTTTGTCCTAGTTTAGACCTGGTTTAATCCTGGTTTGATTGAAATTGCACATTAATCTCTTAAAGAATATGTTTACTTTTACAAAGTACAAAGTACATTTTAGTTAACAGCGGATACTTTTATACTTTTACTTAAGTAAGAATTTTGAGTACTTCTTCCACCACTGTTGACAATGGCAATAAAGACTGTTCTGATTCTGATTCTTCTTGATACGATAATCACTGTTTTTGTAACTAGTTGTGTTCAGAACAGACAAACTCTAAAATAGTTTTATTCTGGCTCCTCTTGTGACCTGACCTTTCCCCGCTCAGAGAGAGTTATGTAATTCACAACCTGCAACAAAAGGCTCCCCGCTGTGCAAAGATCTAGCTTTAAATAATAGCTGCACATGAGGCGGCCTGGCCTCTCTCACTTACACCAAATAGGATCAGTGTTTGACGTAATAAATCCACCTTGGAAGTTGACACTGTGGCCCTGGGGCTCATGTCCGAACACAGTCCATCACCCAAAACTGCCAACCCCTGTCTGAGTCAAAACGCTGTGTTCTCTTTCCCCTTTTGCATAACGTGTTTTGTCACGGTTATCTTGTACATGTACTAACCAATCATTGTTATTCAACTGTTATTAACAAAATATGACAGAAAGAAAGGCAGGTTGAGGCAGATTAATTGGACGCATCAGAGATTAAAGGTGCACTATGTACCTTTTTATATGTGGAAAAAAAAAAACTTTGATATGAGTGCGTAGTGATCAACCTGGCCTTTCAGTGGCTCAGTGGCTGTATGGGTGCAGCCTGGCACCTTTACTTTCCATCACAGTGGCCTCTATGATGCTCCGGGATCAATTGTTTTAGGTTTTTTGGTTACCTTCTGGAACAAAAGCTAAAAAAACAATTGAGCAAGGTTTATTTTTCACATAAAAAGTTACAGCTTTTAAGTAGGACTGGATACTGTTTAACCAGGGCCCGGGGGCCAAATACGGCCCTCAGACCAATTTCTGGTGGCCCACAAACTTCTTCACATCACCAGAGATACCTTTTCTGCAAGTTTAACAATTCTACACAATTAAAACCTAAAAACCCAGGAATAAAACAGGTAAGTCCAAACCAGATCTAAAACAGGACTAAAAGTAGCTTCATACCAGGTCTAAACCAGGACTAAACTATGACTAAACCTGGATTAAATCGGGACTAAGCTATGACAAAACCAGGACTAAATCATGGATGAACCAGGACTAAACTATGCTTAAACCAGGACTGAACAAAGCTTTATCCAGGACTAAATCAGGACTAATCAAGCTAATTGCTAAAATGGGACAAAAATTAGGCCTAAACAGGACTAAACCAGGTCTGAACCAGGTCTAAACTATGACTAAACCATGAGTAAACAAATCCAAAGATAAATCCGAACTATTCATGAACTATGATCCAATTTAACAATAAACCAGGACTGATCCAGGTCTTTGGCCCTCCATGTCGTGTACACTTCAGTATGCAGCTCTCCATGGAAAATGTCTGGACACCCCTGCGTTAAACGATACCAGTATGGTATGGAAAACATAATGAAGGTACTACTGGTATCGGAAAATAAAAAAAACACCTTAGAACAAGTGGTTAGAATCAGGTCAAATGAGCGACTAAACCTTAACTCGTCAAAACAGCTCAAATTTAGATAAATAAGATGAATTAGATGAATTAAACTTATCTAGATATGTACTTGTTTGTGTAGATGACAAATAATTTAGTATAGGTATCGAAAAAGTATTGTTCAGTTATCGGTATTGTAAACCATCTATCGTTAAAGTACTATGGAGAAAAAATGAACGATACCCAGCCCTACTTCTAAGGGAGCAGGTGTTTTGCAGATTGTGTCGATCTTTAAGGAAACAAGCAAATGGTGGTACATTTTGCGATGCATTATGACTCTACTTTGAGACAAGATAAGATAAGATAGTACTTTATTGATCTCACAATGGAGAAATGTACTTGTTGCAACAGCTCTTAGGACAGGATCACACAAGGGGTTGCAAATAGTAGTAATAATGCTGGAATAGGATCAAAACCTAAATTAAAAAAGCTAATACTGATAAAATAAAAGTGTCTCTTAGCATCTATCAATAAAAAAACTGTATAAAACATGTACACTGGGTAAAAAAATAAGATAACTAATAAGTCACACCTTTCTCCACTCACTACCAACATTGGCTGCGTTTCTCCCTTGCTCATATTTACCCACCGCACGTGCGAATGTTCCCTCTCTTTGCAGGGCGGTCGGCGGAGATGTTTCGCACAGGCGTGGCCCCTCGCTGCGAGAGCCGAGCCTGTAACCCCCGCATGGGTAACCTGGCCCTCGGTCGCCGGGTCTTGACACAGACCGTGTGCGGGAACAACGGCACAGAGCAGTACTGTTCCTACTCTGACCCCAACACGAACAGCGCCTGCAGCGGTGCCAAGTGTGCCAAGTGCAACGCCGCCTCGCCCTTCCTGTCGCACCTGGCGGGGGCCATGTCCGATTCGTCCTTCCGGCATCCCAACACGTGGTGGCAGTCGGCGGAGGGCGCGGAGTCCGAGACGGTGCAGCTGAACCTGGAAGCTGAGTTTTACTTCACCCACCTCATCCTTGTGTTCAAGTCCACGAGACCCGCCGCCATGACGCTGGAGCGCTCACAGGACTTCGGGAAAACGTGGAAGATGCTGCAGTATTACGCCGCGAACTGCACTGCCGCCTTTGGTGTGGAAGAGGAGAGGGCAGCAGTGGGCCGCGATGGGGCCACATGCATCTCCAAATACTCTGGGTCTTACCCCTGTCACCGTGGAGAGGTTAGGAGTAGTATTTGTTTTACTAAGCATGCTGGGATATGAGATTTACCTTTTGGGGCCATGCAAATGATATGCCGTAAGACCCGTAAGACGACCAAAGACGCTGTTGGCATTTTGCCTCTACAGTATGTTAGAAGCCACACAACTCTTCCAAGTTTCCCCTATTTAAATAGGGTTATGTCAGTAGTTTCACGTTCAAAGTATAGTTACAGAAAATTAAAACTGTAAATTTTCTAAGTGGAAAAAAGGGGCACTATAGGAGTACTTCAGCCTCTGCGCAGTAAGCTTCCCCCCGAGAGATGCCTCCTTCCAATCACTTCCGACAACAGAACAACGACGTGCTACGCGCAAAGTGCACAGAATAATTTGCAATGGCGGATTTTGTAGATGATGGAGATTGGTTTGTAGCAGATCCAGAGCCAACTTGAAAGAGATTTGTGGCTTCTAACTTCTCAGAAATTTGGCGCCATGGGACTATACTGTAAAGGGAAAATGCTAACAACGCCTTTGGTCGTCTTACGGGACTGAAGGCACGCACAAAGACCAGATAGCCACGCATCGCCTCATCTAAGCCCAGGTTAGAACATATGAATGTATGTAAAAGCACTGAACTATCCCTTTAAAGATGAGTTGATGCATACTTGTCTGGTCTTTGTGCGTGCCCTCAGTCACGTAAAAAGACCAAAGATGTTGTTAGCATTAGCCTCTCCCAACATATTCAGATGGGACCACATGGGGGTGAAGTTAGAAGCCACCAAGCTCTTCCACTTTTTCCCTATTTAAATACGGTTATGTGAGTAGTTACACGATCCAAGTATAGTTACACAAAATTAAACATGTCAATTTTCTAAGCGTATAAAAAGGGGTACTATATTGTAAGGCGTAATAACACCTTAGGAGCACTTCGATGTCTGCGCAGTAATATCTTCACTCCTAGTATGAGAGTGGACGTATATGTCAGTAAAATAGTGGCCTATTCCTTTAAAGACACATTCGACCAAACTTTCACTAAAATAGCACAATTATCCTCAAAATTTTGCTGAAATGTTGTTCACGCCGAATGCACTGTTGTGGACATAAAACAGCATACGCTAAGAGCAGAGCCAGATGGGGGTCATAGCCATGTGCCTGTGTGAGTGTTTTAATGGGCGTACTTTGACTGAAGCACGAGACGGCTTCCTGAAGTCCACTGATGTTTAAGTCGAGCCGCATGTGGACAGAGCTGGGTGGCAGATGTGAGGAGGCACGATAGGGCCAGTGCAAGTTAATACATTTTTTTTTTTGAGCACTGTGACCATTGACCAAAACAAATTCCCCAGAATTCTTCCCCAATCAAACATTTTATTGTTTCAACTCAAATGTTTGTCTGCATGTTATTAATGAAAAATTGAAAAATTTGAATTATCACCACAGAAACCTAATTTCTTCATAAAAGGTTGCGTTCACATGACGTCACAACATTCTAACAAGCCTTTAGTTCAAAATTGAGGCGGTGGGCAGGTAGGAATTCTATTGTAGTAACTATGGCAGGGATCTCCAACCAGTAGCTCAGGAGCTACCAGTACCTCGCCAACCCTTTCCAAGCAGCTCGCCAAAGGTTTTCTACATTTCTACATACGCTTAATGAGTCACATTTTAGCTGCATTTTGGTTGTTCTGAGCAAAATATCTCCAAATATAGCCAAGTATAAAGCAGCAACTACTGTCATTTTCTTTTATTGAGTTGAATGATCATCTTGGTAGTCGTAGAGGACTAGTTACATGTGTTCCTTTGAAGTATAAGTAGCTTGCTCCCATTTTCGTTATGCAAAAGTAGCTTGCAAGGTAAAAAAGGTTGGAGACCCATGAACTATGGTAACCAAATGCTGATTTTTCAACTTGGTTTATGGCTAAAATCTCTTTTAATAGGGCTTTTACGTATGAAACAAAAACAATGTGTAGTACCTTCTCTTTCAGCACATTATTTAGCCGGAGGCAGCAGTCCAAGCAGAGATTCCCAGACTTCCTGATGCACGCACACTTCCCCCAGCTCTTCCTGGGGGATCCCGAGGCCTAGGTCTTCCCCGGTGCCTCCTCCCAGTGGCATGAGCCTGGAACTCCTCCCCAGGGAGGCCTCCAAAGCAGATGCCAGAGCCAACTGAGCCGGCTCAGCTCTATGTGAATGAGAAGCAGCTCTACTCCGAGCTCCTCCCACGTGAATGAGCTCCTCACCCTATCTCATGACCATCAGTTAGAGTAGGAACTAGATTCATAGGTGAGAGTTGGAACGTAGATTCACCGGTGAATCCAGAACTTTGTATTTTGACACAGCTCCTTCTTCACCACAAAAGCCCAATACAACGACCCTCCATCCATCCCTCATGAACATGACCCCGAGATACTGGCTCCTATTTCACATTCCAGCAATTATTATTATTTCTTTATTTTTGATAATAATGCCAAATGTTTGGGGAGAGCATTATGTGAAACAAGAATGACTGGACCAATATTATCTTTGCAAAAGGTGATGAGAGGAAACTGAATACCTTCTATAATGCATTTCTAAATAACTAAATTAGATTGTACAATTGATTTCAACCTTGTAAACTTTCATGTCCATCAGTGTAATGTGCATTTCAACTCTGGAGATCAGATGAGGAGAAACATCTGATGGTGGTGACAATTTGATAAGGGTGCAAGAAAGAAGGGGCCTCTCAGTGACAGCAATCACAAGACGTGGGTAATCTCAACTCTCTCTGCTTTCCCTTCAAACACGAAAGTCATCTGTCGCGAAGCGGAGCCATGTTCACCTGAAGCGTAGAGAGGCAGAGTCCACCGCGTTGTACAGCTGAGCTTCTTGTCTTATTTATGAGGTCAGAGCTTGGCTGGAAGAATGCAAGTGTTTGTTGTCGAGACTGACCTCCTTTGGGAACAGAACAAGCCTTAGTTTAGACACACACACATATTCGGATAAACAGTTCAGTCAGCTTTCCGCCTCTCTGCTGGGAAGGAAGTGGTATAGCTCTGATATTAGTGCTGTTGGCTAGACACCCGCTCGCCCCCGTTCTGCACGTCTTTCTTCCTTTCGTTCAATGCCCTTTGTGCCTGTTTACCAGATTGCTGTGCACAAGGCTTTGATGGAATTACGAATGGTAATGCCAGACGGACTAATTTATGCATTGACAGGGTAAAAGTGGCTGCCTACTTGTTTTGGGATCGCGCACACACAAATATCAAATGTGGTTTTCTTTTTTTTCAATACAAATTTAAAAAAAACTCATCATCACAACTACTACAAATAATAATATACAAGTAAATAATAGTGATGATTTAGTTACAAAACCCCAAATATCTCAGTTCAAAAGGTTAGCCTAGGAAAAGTTTTCAGGTCTCTTTTGTCTTCGTAGATACAAATAGAGCATTTAGCATTTAGCTACAATAATATATGACAAAATTATAGGAATAAACAGTTGCATGTAGGGCTGGGCGATATGATGATAAAAATCGAATCATGATCTAACATCGTCATCGTGATTCCGTGGTTTTGATGTTGAACACAGCTCTGAGCACAAATACTGACACTTTACTCTTCTTCTACTGTCAGGATCAAAGCAGAACTAAACCAGGAGAAAACTAGGTCTAATCCAGGACTAAACCAGGAGAAAACTAGGTCTAAACCAGGACTAAACCAGGAGAAAACTAGGTCTAAACCAGGACTAAACCAGGCAAAAACTAGGTCTAAACCAGGTATAAAATCAGACAATATCATGGACGAAAGGCAACTAAAGCAGAGACTAAAACAAGGTCTAAACCAGGACCAAACTAAAAAGGACTAAACCAGGGACAGAACGAAATGATGATTACCCTGGACTAAACCAGGACTAAACCAAGACTAAACCAGGTCCAAACCCAAGGACTCAATCAGAAATAAACCACGGGAAAACTGGGTCTAAATCAGGTCTAAACCTGGACAATGTTACAGACTGAACTTGGATTAAACCAGGGCTAAACCATGAGGGAAGCATGTCAAAACTCTAGACTGAAACTTAGACTAAAACAGGTCTTAACCAAGACTAAACCTCTACAACACCAGGTCTAAACCAGGTCTAAAACCAAGAAGAAGCAGATGTCTTTAGTTGCCGTTAAAAAACCATATACATATGAATTTGATAAAATCGAAATCGTGATTTAAACTAAAGAAAATCGTGATAAGATATTTTGGCCATATTGCCCAGCCCTAGTTGCATGTATATTTCCTGAACCCACTGTATATCTCCTTTTGTGTGTTTTACTGACGGAGCCCGCATGGTACCCAGCGGCCCTGATGTCTCAGTAGCGTGTGTGTGCTTCGGTGTTGCTGTGGCGTTGCTGTGCTGTCGTGGCTCTTTTGTCCATCACTGAGTTATGTGAATTTGCATCTCCGTTTCTGTTTTTGTCTGGCCCGGCTGCCCGTGCTCTCCCGCGGCCCGCTGCCCCTCGTCCTATTTGCCAGTTTCTCTTAATTGCAAACCACAATGCTGTGACCCCGTGACCTTCTGCAACAACAGTGAAATTAATAGTGCCCCTCACGCCACACACTGGCCATAAAGGAGGCAGGGGCTTGCAAAGATTCTACTAAACACACACACACACTTGCACGGCTAATAAATGACTGTGGGATGTGGCGATAGCACTGGTGGATTTGGTTCAGACGCCCTTCGCCAAGACTTCAGCGGCGGCGTTAGTGGCCAATGGCAGCGGTAGTCACGGTGATGGCGGCGTTATGAAAGTAGCCTCAGTTTGAAGGATGTCCAAGATCCAGACGTGCTGAAAGGCTGGTCAGGCCCATTGTGGTCATGTGAGGACAGATGTGATGAACATAAGGTTAACGTTCAGGGCAAATAAGACATCAAAGCTATTTGTGTAGGTTCTCAGTCGTGCAGGAGTTGTCCATCGTAGGCCAAGATTCTTCAGTCTTCATCTGTACTCTGTAGGTGAAGTGTTGGATGTTTCGACCTTAGTCCAATGATGGTCCTCAGCGAATAAAGAATTAAACACGTTCGTAGGTCTCTTAAGAGCAAACCAGAAGGAGGCGTTAACCTGTAAGTCCCTCCTCTCTTGGTACTAAAGGTTGAAGACTGAAGAATCTTGGCCTACGATCAAAACTACCATATTTTCCGGAGTATAAGTCGCACCAGCGAAAAAATGCATAATGAAGAAGAAAAAGACATACATGTGTATACAGTAAGTCACACTGGACTATAAGTCGCATTTTTGGGGGGAAATTTATTTGACAACATCCGAGAACATTTCATCTTGAAAGGCAAGTTATAATAATAAAAATAGACTAGAGAGCAACAGACTGAATAGGTGTACGGTATGCTAACGTAACACATTGATGGTTATTCAGCTATACGAAGTATAAACAACGAACTGAATAGGAGTCTGGTATGATAACGTAACATATTAATTCATATATAAGTCGCACCTGAGTATAAGTCGCAGGAACAGCCAAACTATGAGAAAAAGTGCCTACAGTCCAGAAAATACGGTAATTGTAAGAAAGTCACATGGGTCACAGCAATCAACTTGTTTGTTGCAAGCTCTAACTAACACAGTTACATTGTTCAATTATTTCATATTCTAATTTACAGACTAAAATAAAAAATACAGACTGAATGAGTTAGGTCAGGAGGTCATATGATATGAAAACCAAAAATGCAGAACCCTGGGCAGATTGCTTCCTGTCTGTCACAACTGCGAGGATACTTTACTTTTACTTTCACCTTTACTGCTTCACTCCTGCTTTATTTTATTTTTTTATATATTCTTCCTTTACAGGTGATATACCGAACCCTTCCCAAGTGGGAGTCCGTGGATCCGTTCGGGTTAGAGGGTCAGCAGCAGCTGCGAGTGACCAACATCCGAATACGACTGTTAAAGCACCAGCCGTGTCCCTGCCAGACCAAAGACCCAGCCTCTGCGCAGAGATTACTCCCAACACAGCACTTTGCCATTTATGACCTGATAGTGAAGGGAAGCTGTTTCTGTAATGGCCATGCTGAGCAGTGTGTTCCTGCAGCGGGGTACCAGCCCGTAAAAGACCGCACCAACCATGTGGTAAGTCCATATATCATTCATTATTAACCTCAAATGTCTGTGTTGTGTCTCACTGTCTGCTTCGATAATGGCAAATGACTTGATGGCCCAATGTGTTACATGCTCACTGGGTTTCTGTGGGGCATTAAAAGCCATTCAAAATCAAAAATAAGGCCTTAAATGTCATTAAAAAGCATTAAATAGAATCCAATCTGGCAGTAAATCAAAAGTTCTTGGAAAATAATAACATAGCTCAACAAATTTTACAGCATAAGTTTGTCAAAAATGAGGGTCTAGACTGGAGTTTTGGCTGAGATCATACTGTATTTCTGGTGAAAAGTTGTCTGTTGTATCAAATTTTCTATTGAATATGGAAATTAATATTCAATATGGACTGACTTGTGGCGTTTGTGGCATTAAAAAGCTATAAACCCTGGCTCACTTGTTCGATCCATTTCTCTCTACATGTAGGCAATGTGTGGGCTGTTGGATTTATGCAGAAACATTATTATTTGAAGTCATAGGTGCCACAAGTCACAAGTTCTGTACTGATTTGTGCCTATTCCAAGTCAGGAGAACGATTACTGTTAGTAGTCCAAGGTGATCGGTAATCAGACTACTTTTAGTTACTTTGGACAAATAAGGAACTGTGTCTAACTAAGGACATAAGCTAATAAGATGTTTCTTGTGGCCTACTATGCAGGCGATAACTTTGGAGCATGTATTCTCTGTCTGCTCCTTTAGTGCTTCACAGAGGACTCTGAGCCCTCTACTCTGAGTGCAACCAGTTTGGTGCTACGTGGAAACAGTGAAACTAAAACCGTAGCCTGTGTTCTTTAAACACCTTGCGCTTCTTTCAACAAATAGTTTTTGTTAAAAGAAGCATGTTGCTTGTCTACATAAGTGACAATGGGCGCCATTGTTTCTTACCATAAATGCCAATAAATTCTTGTATCTCAGCCACAGAAGCTTGACCTCTGTCGACAAGTTTCTCTTGTTTTATGATTTGAAGACAAATTCTCTGAACTTTTATAGGTTGGGGGGGGAAAATGCACAGTTACTTTCCAATCAATTTCCAAAAGTATTGTGTTACATATCTTAAAAGTAGCTAAAAAGTAACTAGTAAGGAATTACTAGTAGCCTAATACTGCTCATGTCTGCGACTGAATACGTAAATTATTTGATGCTTGGAGTCATGGGCACACACTGCTCCTCCTGACCGCAACATTGAGTCTTATGTCAAATGTGTCATTGGGGACAATACAATCTTAAAACTTGGACCACCCTCCACTGCTCATTTTTTGTATTCAATCTAAGAAGTGTTGGAATCTGGGTCTCAGTAGCTAATGTTTTGTTATGTCCACATCACAGCTCAGTCGGCAGAAGTAATAAAACTCTAACGGAAGGGTGGGTTTGGGTCAGTGGTGCTGTTTCCTCGGTTTCCTCTGTACGGCCTGAAACATTCCTGAAATGTAAAAGATGTAAAAACTGATTGTGGCTGATGATTGTGTTGATGGATGTGTGATTCATTACAAGGTCATATCAAAGCATCTCTACACACGCACACACACGCACACACACAAAAACGGCAAATCAGGACTAAGCCAAGGAGCGTCTGTTTTGCTGCAATCAGTGAGGCCCAACGAGGAAAGTGAAATTTCCTACCACTTATGGACTGCATAGTGAGATAACCCCAGCCATACTGTGGTGTATACAGTGGGTTCAGGAAGTATTTATATACCCCTCTATTAAATCCTATGTCAGTGTGCTGCTGGCAGTTACAGAACCAGTCTTTTTATCCCCCCTAATTCTTAACATATCTGTACTTTGGCTTATATACACCTTTCTGTGTTAATAAGATTTTATGTATTGTAGAATAATAATAAGTAGGGCTGGAACTGACTTATTTTGGTAATTAATCAGACATGTTTTTTTTTGCAAAAGAAAATGGAAATTGGCTTTTTGCCACATGAAGCTAAAGTGATGCCATTTGATGACATTTTGATAGAGTAAACAGTAACACTTTAGGTTACTGACCACTACATACTGTGTACTAACAAGGTAATTACTCTAAACGTTCCATGTAACACCAAGATTTTTACACTCCTATTACTGTAACATACTTGGCATCCAAGTTTGCTCAGTGCTGTAGTAGTGGTCCAATTCCAGATATAATATGTTATTACAGAGTAAGTACAGTAATAAGAGTGTAAATATCTTGGTTTAACATGGAAAGTTTAGAGTAATTACCTTGTTAGTACACAGTATGTATGGTCAGTAATATAAAGTGTTACATTGTAAACTTAAAGGTACAAGTAATATGTGAACATGTCATTTCTCATTTGAAATCTCAAACATCCAGAAGAAGGCATTGTAAAAGTGTGTGCGAGATATTTATTTCCAAACTGGTTTTGATCTGCCAACCCTAAGAGCGGGGCTCATCCTGCTCTGATTAAATAATGATCTGAGATTTATCTTATATTTCAGGACTAAGTAGTAAAATATTTACAAAAAAAAAATATACGTCCTATACCCTTTCGGTCAAAATAGTTACAAAATGTTTTATGTATTTCTTACTCTGTTTGAGCCTGTGTAGGTGTACCAGAAACAACGGATAGATACTAAAATACTGTAGTTGACAACTATTAAAATAATTGATTAGTTGTTGATAAGATTAATCCATTAGGTGTTTAATTTATCTATTTTTGAACAGTCTTATTTGTATATAAGTGTAGAACCTAATATAATTTTAGAATCATACTGCTACATAATAAAGTAGAAACCATGTCAGGTCTGAAAACCTTCTGAACCCACTGTATATTAATGGTTGCACCAGTTTAGATGAGTCCAGTAAACTTCAAATGGGTCTGCTGAGTGTTTAACTTGGATTTCCTCTTTTGAGCAAACAAAATCCTCTTAGCCCATACCAAGAAAACAACAGAGGGAGCGCCAAAGATACAAAGAGGTTGTATCATTGAATCCAACATTAGTTTAGTTCCAAGTTTTTCACATTGCTGTTCTTCTTATCTATCGGAGCTGAGGTAAGTCTTACATAAACTGGCATTGTAGGTTTCAATTCCAATCCAGAGCTGGTTATGCTGTCAAAATCCAAACAAATAAAACTGTTCTAAAATAATGATCAGAATTAAGCAGTGACAAAATAGAAAAAGTTTTTTAGGCCGTTACGTGAACTTTCCACATAAACCATGCGTTTCGGATATCGACGGTAGAAGTCAGCCACAGCCCTGTCGTACATAAGGCTGTTTGTCTAGTGTGTGCCGTAATCACTGGAGAAAGCGTTTAGAAGTGGCCAGGACAAAGATTGTTGTTGTTTGGTGCTGCTGTTCCCCCACATGGGGCTTTGTGGCGAAGGGCAATTACACTGTCTGTTAGTTAGCCACAAAGCTGTCATACACTCAGAAGTAATGCTCTGAGGGCAAGCTACTGAAGCGCCAATAATCATTCAAATATGTGTGCTCGGGCTCCTCTTTTGGCCTTTCTCTTAATATTAAAACCTGGCTATTTTGAATTTTCTCCAATCAAACAAAAGCACAGTCTAAGCCGGGGTTGTCGAAGTCTACAGAGCAGTATTGCAATTGCGATTAGCCAATTCTTTTATATTCAGTTCACAGATGACTTGATTATAACGTTTAAACGAATACAAGGATTGTATGCATTTCACAATATGTTTACAGTGGTCTAAACTACAGAGTGAGCCGATTTAAACAAAAGTAAGACCTAATTGTAATTAATTGTGCAGCCCTAGACCACAGTGAACCAAGAGCAGGGTTTAAGACCAAACCCTTTGAAGAAAAACAAAATCAAAGTTGATTTAGTGGGCTACAAACCCCCCAGACTTAATTTATAAACCACCAGTACTGGTTTGTTAATATTCCCAACCTTTTTTTGCCTTGCGTAACCGTTGGGCCCTTCATTTATTCGACGAGTACCCCCCGCCTCGATGGTTTTGTTGATTAATTAGAAAGTGAATGACTAAAACTCTTAATTATCAGTGACAAAGACAACGATACTTTCTGAATGGTGTTCATCTTGTCTTCTAGTCACTTTACTGTTTAAGTTTCGTCTATATCAGACAATAAGGAAATACTGAAGGCAGCACTGCTTTCAAAACATGTGAAGGTAAATGAATAACACATCGCTTACCTTTTTGTCTGATATAGACGAAACTTAAACAGTAAAGACAACAATACACCGAAACTTTCACTCTTAAAGCTTTTCTTTGACTATAATAATCAAAAATACAATTTGTCTTTCAATCTATTTTTTTATTAAAAAATCTTCTAAAAAATCTCTTCATTTCCTTCTCTTTTATATTAGACAAATATATAAAATGCATAAAATGTTACTAAATGAGAATATCTCAGTCAATGTTTCCCATTAATCTCAATGGACGCAGCCTCTGGTGTCACCGAAAAGTGGGCGTTAACCTTTTCATTGCTCCCCTCTATACATGCGTTTCAGTCATGTGACTTTTGGGGTCCCCCAAAGCCTCTGATTGGTCAGAGCATAGAGATATAGAATGTTTTGATTTGAATTACTTGTAGCAACCCATTGTTGCAACATAAGTTCCGCTCGCCGATGATGTCAGCTGAAACTCATCTATAGAGCATCGTAGTCCCGCCCACAAGCTCGAACCGAGCCCCGGTGCCGGAAAAGATTTCCAACATTCATTTTCCCCATAGACTTTTCGGAAAAAGTCTATGGGGAAAATGAATGGGGGAAATCTCTTCCGGCACCGGGGCTCGGTTCGCGGGGACGAGCTTGTGGGCAGGACTACGATGCTCTCTACGTATATGTCACAATTTGTGGAACACTTTACCCCCATTCTTGCTCTTCTGCCCCTCATTCTCAGGACAAACTTCCTGATTGCTTGTGGCTCTTTTTATAAAAATAGATTTGAAATACTGTAATTGCCTTGGTACTTAAGCAAACAGCTGGACGAGCCAAGGAGCATTCGGCAGCAAGTGTTGTCACGACAAAGTGTTTACTATAGGATGACATGTTTATTTGTTAAACAATTTTAATAGACACAGCCAACATTTGGAAAGAAATTAAATTCATCTTGGTTCGACATTATCACTGACTATTTAAAAAAAAAAAGTTATGTTTCCAGTTTTGTCATTTGCATATTATCATTTGCAATGTTAATGCATGTGTTGCATGTGTATTTGTACAGTTTGCGAATAGTAAGTCCTGTGTGTCCCAAGCAGGAAACAAATAAAGAGCTTCCTCAGATGCCTTGTACCCTACCCCCTTTCAATCATTATCCAGCATGCATGGCATTCCAGCTCACAGGAATGACAAGGAGATTGTTATTGTGCTCCCGGAGCTGCATACTCCCACTGTCCTTGTACACAGCCGTGCACACACATTAGTAAACACACACACAGTAGCAGGAATACTCTGAGGCCCAGGGCATTTTCCAGTTACAAAGCCAAACAATCAATCTCCATTCATTACTAGCAAAGATATGTTTTTAGGATGAGAAGCAAATATGGACTCACATATTTATGTTTTTGTTTCTTCCATCTCTGTCCTCACTCAGGTCCATGGGAAGTGTGTGTGCAGGCACAACACGGCAGGTGAACACTGCGAGGTGTGTGCCTCTCTCTACAATGACCGGCCATGGCAGCCTGCAGATGGGATTACCGGAGCGCCACATGAATGTCAAAGTAAATACAGATTTACATCGAATACATATGACCCTCTTCTAGAAACTTGGAACACATTTCCATTTACAGTATTTTTTTATTAGGACCCACTAGGGCTGGGCTATATCGTATATATTGATATCGGGGTATGAGTTTTGGATATCGTCGTAATTTTTATATCGTTGTTGTGGATGTGATATAATTAGCATGTGCACTCAGCTGATTCTGACTGAAGTCAGGACTAGGGCTGAGCGATTTATTCCATTTGCAATTTTATCACAATGTTACACAACGCAATTTGCAAATCACAGAGGTATAAGAGTATTAAGGGGGGAAATAAGTAAGTCTCTAGCCCATTCCTGTCAGGAGTTATGAAATTTGAAAGAACTAATTAAAATGCTCTGTCCAGCCACTAGGGGGCAGCCAAGATTTTTTTAAAGGAAGGAATTCCACACCTGTCCAGCAGAGGGCACTGACACTGTGTTATGGCCACACCGCCTTTGCTCTGTCTGATCCTGTCAGATTTCTGTAGAAGGCCCGCATAACTATGAACTGGCAGACTGCTGAGAGGGCCCAATTTGAAGGAGGCCCCAGAGAAAAAAATCATTAGTCCCTAAAAAGTAAATTCTAAAAGCACAGATGGCAGCTAAAGGACCAGCTGAAAATGTAATTTATTTTCTAAAATGCACATGAATGCAAAAAAATCACATCTGAATAAAAACAAAACAAAACAAAAC
>OMNZ01002314.1:1878-15315 GCA_900303255.1 Lesueurigobius sanzi | reverse complement strand
ACAAATGTGCTGTGTGTGAAAGAAATGTCCTTAACGGGGAGCTTTAACTGTGTAAAGGAGAGAGAGATCTCGTCTCGTCCTGCAGCGCAGTGCAGAAAGTATAGAATATTATACAGTGGTGTAGTCTGGTTATGTACCAGGACATACTCCGTATAAGCACCACCAACTGAGCCATGTGTAGGCTATCAACCATTTGCTCCGTTTTACTTTTACGCTTTACCAGCATAAACTTTAAACACGCGAGTCTGCATCTCTTTCCTTTCTCGCTCGCTTGCTGTCTCTCTCTCTTTCTCTTTCTCTCTCCCTCACGCTCTCAACCCGTACTGAGTTGTTGGAGACAGACGGCAGATGAGCAGAGCTGCTCTTAAATACCCATTATGGCCAAAACGAAGGCAGCTTTGCAAACTTTAGTTTTCCTTTATAAACAGTCACGTGGCGAATCCGCATCAGCTGAGAGGCTACGGCTACAGTCCCGTAAAGAAGAGTCGCTGCGAGTTTTTTTTTTTTCCTTTCCCTCTCGCTTGGCACAAGGTGCATCGGCAGCAGAGACACAGGTTAATGGAGCTAAAAATCACAGTATAGCCTCCCACTTGAAGACTACACCACTGTCTTCACTCAAAACGCAGAATGAAACTAGTTCGGCCCGAGGTCGACCACATTCACACCTGGGCCGGTGCAGAGTGCAACCGAGACCGGTCCGAGACCAGCCATTTCAGCCGCTCTGAGCGCGGCTCTTTAGAGCGGTCTAAAGTGGTGCGGCTTATAGCGCCGCTCTCGGCTCGAAAGTTCCTTTGGGTCGACCTAACTAGTGGCAGTGTGAAAACGCCCTTAGTTTTAGTCTTTTGGACAAAAATGTTTGTTAGTTTTAGTCATTTCTATAAGTGATAACAGACAAACACCTTCAGTCTCCCACTTCCAAGTGATGTTTGATCAATATATTGCTCTCCTGTTTTAGTGCTTTTGTGTTGTGACTTATGTTTTAAAATATAAATGAATAAAATACATTGCAACATGAACGCAGGGGAGAAACGCGGACATTTAAACGATTTGGGCTGGTGTCTGAGAGCAGCAGGACGGTGCTTTTAGCTTTAATGCCTGTTAGCTATTAGCAGCTCTCTGCTACAAACAAAGCTACCTTCTACCGCAAGGAAATCATAGCAACTAAGATCAAAGATCGAAGAGCGCTAAACCAGCGTCTCCACCTGACGAGTCGCTCTGTCATTCCCACAAGGGACGAGCGCATGTACGAGGCTGCCCTTGTACATGCAGTGAAGCGCTGGGGCAAGTTTCCCTGGACGGACCATGGCACGTCACGGACACTGTGCGCTGCCTCAGAGAAGCCTCTCGAGGCTGCGCATGGAGACACTGGGGCCATAGACCTCGCTGTTGCGCGTTGACTTTTTTTTTTTTTTTTTTACTCGCACAGATGCGACCACTTATTTTTTTTACTCGTACACTCCTTAAAAATAGTTTTAGATGGGTTGGCACTTTGAACAAGCATTTAGATCCGGGTCGTCTGCCTTATTTGTCATAAATAAATTGTATTGGAGTGGGATGGAATTACAAGGTGTATTGTGGTTAGAAGCCATGAAAGCCAACTCAAAGGAGAAGGAAATATGGAGAATCACAATGGTGTGAAATGTAATGTGCACCTTCATCTTCTCCAGCTCCTGCAGCCTCTCCTGCAGCTGCTCTTGTAGGGTTTCATTCTCGCTGCTCAGCTGGGCACTCCTGTCTTTGTGCGTGCGCATCACATCTTTGCACTTCTGCAGGAGGTTTTCCTGACGCTTCACCCGCTTCTGCAAAGCCTCCATCAGTTTGGCTGGATCACCGTTGCCCCCTTCTGTTCATAAATATAACACATTAATTACAGCGATGGGACTAAATGGACAAAAGTCAACCTGATTGGCACAGTATTTGTAATAGAACAAGAATGAAGCATCGGATTAATTTTAATCAATTGATTATTTTTATCAAAAACAGAATTTGGGGGGAAAAAAGATAATTTAGAATAGAAACAATGGAAGAAATTTGGTTTCTTGTCCAGCTCGGTCTCCTGCAGATCAGGCAATTTACTTCCTCAAACCATTTACCCTCAGTGACTTCTGGCTCCGTTTCCTGCTCATTAGGTGGACTCTTCTGGACAGAATTTGAACCTTCGGACTGAGAGACCTCACCCTCGGGCAGCGCGGCTCCATCTGCAGCACCTTTGACACGCTTCTTCAACAAAGCAACCTATTAAAAACAGAGAGGAGAAACTTTATACTTAACACAGATCTCTGGATAAGACGTGATGGTCCCCAGAAACGGCGTGTACCTGTGTCTGAAGAACAGTGATCATTTGGTCTTTCTCCTCCAACACGGCATCAAACTCGTCCTGTAGGTGCTTCTTAGCTTGTTGGTCCATTTGCAGCTCCTATGGTTAAATCATTTAATTACACGTTACACAAGTCTAATTTTAACTACATTTTCTACAGCTAATTTCAAAAAGATATTCTCTAAAGACCTAAGTGTTATCAGAACATTTCATTTCTTATCTCCGTACCTCCCGCAGCTCTCCAATTCTGCGGAGGGCCTTATCTTGACTCTGACTGAGGATGGCCTGCAGAGAAGAAAGTGACTTAATATGCCTCAGAAAAAAACTATGATGTAACCATATGACCATAAACATGAGATTAGATATTCAAAGATAAAAAATAGAAATTAATATAAAAGTTGGAGCTCCATAATAGTCTTTAAACTAAAAAGGAGTGAAGGAGGACTGACGGTGGTGATTTATCTTACTTCATATACACAATCTATAAAAATGCTCTATGGTGGGAAAAGTTTTTATTCTACTATAGGAAACTTGTGCGGGAATTACCTGCGTTTTCTCTTTGTCTCGTTGAACTGTTCTGTATGCAGTAACAAGCTGAAAAGAAGAGGGAATTCATTAGTATTCAATCTATACCACACAACTGAATATGCATGCAGTTCTCTTTACTTTGGATCTGGCTCTCACTCACCTCTGAGTACTTGCCCCGGTACTTGCCCAGGCTCCTCTCCACCTGCAGAAACCTGTGCAGCAGCTGATCTTTGGTGAGGGTCTCTGCCGTTCCCGGAGGCTCCTCGGCTTCACTCTCGATGTCAGACGGCGGGTCGTATGAAGGGGGCTCGTTTTCTCCCAAAGGCGTCAGGGATTCATGGGAGGACGTCCGGACTAGGCTGTCTTTGGACGGGGAGCGGAAGAGGTTTTCTGCCCGACTGGCACTGCTACGGATCAGAGACTCCATGGAGGGGACCTTCAGCTGGAGTTTCTGTGCAAAGGACTGGGGCTCCTCTTTCTGTTAGTGAAATTTAGATTTAGATTTTTAGATTTGCTGCTAAATGTTAATTGTATTGTAATCTGTATATTGTGAATTGACAATGTTGGCAACTTGCACTTTTTGAACTGTATCTTGATATGTATGTTTAATGATAGTATTGTTGGGGACTACGGATGGAAAGTAGCATGGTGCTAAATCTGGTGCAGCCATCTTTTTAAAGTAACTGCACATTGTCCTTTAAATAAACTAAACTTCAAACTTCAAAAGACAAAAGACAAAATTAAAATTAAGAAACATGAAGAAAAAAGGAGGTTGGTATCGATTTGAAGTTAAGCCATACTGAGCCACATTACACACAATAAATAAAATAATACAGATTTATGCAATTACTGGTGTTTTTATTGATAAAAATGTCCTCAAAAGCACAGACATGTGGTATTGCTGGTATGTTGTTTTGTTGTTTTGCAACTTTTAATTTTCAAAAGTCTGTAATCAAACTGCTTTTGTAAAGCCCGATGTCACAACAGTAGCTGCCTCACAGGGATGAGTGTAGCTTTAAGGTTATGGATGTATTGTTACATAGACAGTGGCAGAGAGTGACTGATGGAGCCAAAGCTTTCCAGTGTCAGACTGACAAAAGATGTACTGACCCCAACCAAAACAAAGCCAAAGGTAGCAGTGTCTTTATTTTTGTTTGTTTGTTCATTTGATTGGGACAGTGTTAATGTTAATGTATGTTAATGAACACACATGAGAACCACGCATGTAAACACGCCACTCCAGATTGTAGCCATGGGCTAATTTCCATCCGTTGTTCCACACTTGCACATACAAACACATTCTCATTCATTCTGGACTATTGTACATGTTTTGTAGCTGCCTAACTTGATGTTATTAAGCATTAAGCAACAGCCTCTTCAATTTGAAAGGACTTGATACGTACTTGAGGAGAGGCACTTCCGTCACCGTTGATGCTACCTCTGGGAGATCTGGGCAGTTCTTTAGTGGCAGTCTATTAAAATAAAAACATTATTAATAAAAATACTAGTGCAATGTCCTGGGCCAGTTAGTCATCCATTCCACACCCAGCACGGCACTCCCTGATTACTCTGGAGGGAGCAATATTAGTATTGCTGGGAGCAATGCAGGGGCAACGGCTACCCTCATGCAACTGGAGAACAGAGGGGTTAAAAACAGAAGGCAACTCTACTGAACATCACAACAGGGTTGGACTGTTCTCTAGTCACAGCCAGTAAACACAGACACGAAGGAGAGCCAGTGTTTGAATTAAGATGCTTGCAGAGTCTGCGGCTGTATTAAAGAAGCAGAGAGACATCACTGAAGAACAGTAGTTTTTTAGTTGGTTTAGTTGTCTTGTTAAAAGAAGCATCAGAGTGAGCGGTTTTCTCCTTCCTTGTCCAGCTCCGAGGGTTTGTGCTCCTTCCTCTTAATTATGTTGCAAAATATTTTTGGAAAGTGGCCACAGTGGGATAGTAACAGGAAGTTTTTTGATATGTAGTGTTGTTCACTTAGTTGTTTTTTAAACATAGCTGACATTGCAAGACTAGATATTCAAATAATTAGTTTGGGGGAAATGCTCAAACAGTTCTTATACTCACCAACTCATTTTTTATCAAACACACTAGATGCTGGATACAAAAACATATGCCATCAACATACATTTCTACTATAATTTACCGGTGCCGTCTTCTGTTACAGTATTTTTGAGGTAGAACACAACTAAATTTTCCCTGTTTTAATAAAAGGCAGTGACCTTACTCTCACAAAATTTCTGTAATGTTTTATGTAAAAAGATAAAAGATAAAAGGACTTCATGGATATCTTAAATTGGAATACACAACCAACCAGCATGTAAAACTTGTTTTACTGTAAGAAATCAACAAGCCAACAAGATGAAGTGTTGATAAAAACATGGCTAAATGATTTTATGAAATGTAAATGATTTGAGGACAGATTAATAAGAGAAACAACAGAAAAGTAACATACTGTTACTGTGAGTAAGTAAACATTTGTTGCTGCAAATAAAATGCCTCCGTTTGTGACAAATATTATTTGAATACAATGTAGTGATGGAAATCGATAGGACAGTTTCAGTTCAGACTATGGGGAATACGTGGGGGTCAGTTAGACAAAAGATTAGCACGTTTGCACAATGCCTATACATTACTTAGAGACAAGACCTATATACTATAGACCTTCAGCTGGCAAACCTGTTTCAGATCAATTTACATTTTTATCAACAAAACTCAGTTTTTAGCTTCACAATCTTCATCAGTCTGTTTGGTTTGTTTACTTGAAGAGTTACAATTGGATGATGTAATTGTTTAAAAAGGTCAGACACAAAGCTTGCAAAATCAGAACTCCCCAAATAAACAGACTATTGGGGCATGGGCAACATAGCAGGGTGTCAGAGCTCTATTTGGCAAGCAGCTAAAACATACCTAGAAAAAGGGATACTAATTCATCAGGAGGAGCTTATAAGAACTGAAAGGCAGGGCAGTAAACCAACACATGGCAGAAAGCACACAAGCTTCTACACCACAGTGAAGTAAGTCCCAGTAGATGCAGGGTTAGCCTACACATGGGATGCCTTCTTGCTGCTAAATCCAAAAGGAAATAGGAGATAGAGCAGGGAACAGGCAGTCCCTACATGGGCCACAGACTTCTACCGATGTTCCCGTCGGCATGACGATAGGAGGAAGGAACGGGGCAAGACGAGGAAGAGGAGAAAATAAGGAGGAAGAGGCACGAAGTGGGGGGCAAACTCACCACACTGGCTACCTGGGCCGTTTTGGGTTGTATTGAATGGTCCAGAGCAAAGATAGTATACTCAGAGAGAAAAGCGGGCTCTGCTATCATTCCGGCCAGCACCTGACCCCGGTGCAGGTCCAGGACGTAAGGACAGGAGAGGAACACAGAGAGCAATGAGAAAAACAACACCATGAGTGAGAGAGAGAGAAAGTGAGAGAGTGATCGGCTGAGAAAAGGAGAGGCGGAGGGCACAGATGAATAGAAGGGAAATGTCAATCAATAAAACAACATTATGATGAACACTTTGGCATCTCTGCGTGTGAAAATGCTTTTTCTAAACTTTTGCTAAATTATGACAGATACTGGCTGCAAAAGTGCTCCAGACTTTGTCAAAACAGATCTAATAAACATTCAGTGACTTCTTGCGATGCATGACATGTTGCAAAGATGCCAAAATGTTTTGATTTGTATAAAAGATAGTGATGATCCAAGAAAGAGGCCATGACAGATGTTCTACAAAGCCGAGTCCAATTTAGAACAAATTAAACCCATCAAAAGCATCAAACCTCAAACAAATTAATAATGAATCCATTTGCATCATTGATCTTGCAGCTGTCAACCACCTCATTGCTGCGGTGCTTCAGCCTATTAAAGTAAGCAATCTTACATAACAAATATTGCAACAGCTTAGAGAAATAATTACAGACAATAGCATGAATAAATTACTAAAATGTGCTGAAATATGCCCGGCGTTACTCTTGATTTTGGTGGACAGTTTAGACATAATTAATATTTGGCTCGTTTTCTATCAAAGAATATTACAGATGACTCATGAATGCATTTCAAGTATCTGTAGGCTACACATTCATAACAATAATAAGAACCAATGGATTGATCCTATCACATTCATTCCACTACACTTTTCGTGAATATTCTAGTGACTGTGTGTCATTGCGCAAATAATTAAATGACAGCCATAGGTCATACAAGTGTTATTGAGGTAACAAAGCAAAACAGCATCAAGCTTTAAAGAGCGGTCAAACTCATACAGTGTAGTAGCATACACAATGTCACATCAACAAGATTTCCTAGTCTGCTGTTACCTCTCGGTCTCTGGGAGATGGAGAGCCGTCATGAAAAGAGCCTGTCAGACTACCTCGACGGTCACCAGAAGCCACCTGTGTAAAATAACAAAAAAATATTAATGTTCATGGAAGATGAGTATGAGTGATGTATGTGTTACTTATATCACTAGGCTCCGTCCGCAACCATAGCTGAATTGATAAATATGTGTGTTAAACAAACACTATTCAACTTCTGCAACCTTCAGGCTACTTGTTCCTGCAATAGCTTTGTTACACTTTGGAGTTGGGCTTTGCACCGATGAGGAGCACTTAATGACAGCTGACTTAGACAGCTAAAACCCTTAACACTCAGCAAAGGCTAAGCTGCATCAAACTGAACCGATTCCTGTCGCAAAAACAACCAAACACCAATATTATAGATTTTAAACATATGGGATGATCAAATTGAGAAATCTAGCTGCTCTGTCTTGCATTACAGGCAGTGTAAACAGAGGTTAGCTTAGCCTGTTAGCCTCCAGCTGAAACTAACCTGGGCCTGTTGTGGTGACTGCGCACTCCTCTGCGGGGACTGCTCCTCGTTTATCTTCTGCTTGAGTTTCTTAAACATTTTGTCCCGTCTTTATAGCAAATAGCTATCGAGCAAAGTTGGGACGGAGACGTATTTTAATTTGAGATTAGCCTGACATTCAAGTCCCCAGTCTAGACTTCCTTGTTGGCTCTTAGCAGGTGGCTCAAGTAACTGCGCATGCGCGGCCAACGTGGAGGAAATCTGAGGCGTGCGCGTGCGAGTTAAAGGGACACTCCGGAGCTTTTCAAACACGCAGTGCTTCTACACGCCCCGTTTTAAAAACACAAAGCCAAAAACAATCTGAATGCAAGGGTAGTCTCGAGTAGAGACCTGCAGGAGGGGAAAAAAAATAAAAAATAAAATATTAAGTTAAAAGCACGAGGGGGGCAAATCAGCTATGTTCTGATCATATCGGATATTTTACCAGAAAGAAAATAAGAAATACTTGAAAATACGGCAGAATGCTTTTATAGCTTTTTAGTTTTGGATACATATATTATTGTGTGTTTTACATCCATACGTTACCACAGAGCTGATTAGCTGGTTGATCTTTTAAACATTTACTAAAAAATAATTTCTCAAAAAGTCCATATTTTAAGCAGATTTTAGGCAGATTTTTATGGTCGCTACTCAAGTACAAGAAACAAAACAAGAGCTGGGATGCGGGACAAGCTGATGTACCATGTAGTTCCATACAAAAACAATTTTGAGAAACAATAGGCTAGGAATAGTTTTCATATTTTATACATTTAGGGTCTCAATTTCAGCTTCAAATCAGGTAATTTAAGTCACCCCAAGACCAATAGACACAAAGAACCCCTTGCATCGCGTCATTGCACTATGACAATATTATTGTTCCCAAATTGAACCCAGAACACCCAGCTTGAAAGACAGGAGTAGCTAAACCACTTTTTTTTTTTTTTTTTATGACAAATGTATTACAAAAATAACCCGTTCAGTTTGGTAAAAAAAATACAATTAAGTGGTATCACAGCTCTTATAATGTTTATTTTGCAATGACAATATTAAAAAGAACAGAATATAGCAAAAAGTGCTATTTGGATGAGGTCATTTACATATTTCCTCAATTTTATCCGTACTGAAAGACAGTCAGAGCAGCAGGGTTTACCGGGTGGGGTGGTTTAGTGCAGTGGAACTGACACGAGTGTGAACGATGACATTAAACTTTCACTAAATGTCTCCTAATGTCTCAACCCGAGGCGTTTTGTGGAGTGCAGGCGAAATAGGCTCATAAACCCTGCTGTATCTTTATGGCACTTTTGAGCCTACACTATAGAGACCCTAACTCAATCATGCAGCAGGTTTCAAAAGCAATTTATAAGAAGAGAATTACACATAAATTTCACCTTTTGCTCTTGATATGTTGGCATTCTAACAAGTCCCCACTTGTCTTCTGTTTCTGCAGCATTTTATGACTCAAAGTTGATGTAATCCTGGGACATACTTACCAAATTGTTGGACTGTCCTTGCCAAATATATTTTGCTAGTGTCTGAAGGCTACTTTCTCACTTGCCTCATTTGACCTGCCTCTAAATGAGTACTTTTTTGCAGATTCACGATGCAATCATCTTCATTTGAACTAACACAAAATCTGGTTTGTGAGGAAGTTATCCAAGATTACTCAGGTTACTTAGTTGGATGACACATATGACCTATAAACAATGTTCACAAACCGAAAATGAATTCTATTCATAAAAAAAATGTGCACCGACGGCTCTATTACCTTTGTTGTACAGAGACAGTATCATCTACTGACAGTTGTCTCTCCAGAGGGAGCCTGTGAAGGAGAAAGGGCCATGATAATTAAATATTAATGCACACTACTTGACACAGCCATTGCACCTTCCCTAGCTCCTTCTTTTCCATCCGACCATCCTTCCCCAGTGCAGCAGAATGGCTCATTTACACTCAGTGCCAGAGGGACAGTCACCTAAGCCTGTTTTATAGTGGCAGGTCCATCCAGCTTCACTATTTATCTCATCATGTTCACTCACTATTGCGGTGTAACAATTTAATATCACCGACTGATGTAAAGGTAATGATATGAGAAGAAGTGGTTGTACTTGTAGCACAATTACCCATGGATGTATTCATTCTAATCGCAATAACTTTCTGACAAGTTTCGCAATTGTGAGATTTTTTTTCTTCAATTTGTGTTTCAAAATCAATATTCAGTTCACGGTGCACATGTCCGGGAGCATTAATATTTGAGAGAAGACTGAAATATGATATGGAAGGTGAGCATGTTTTATCCATGATAAGCTTTAACTGAAACTGTTTTTTATTTCTTTTGTAGAGGATAGTGTACTGCCTCATTATTTGCCACTTGCTAATTATAACCATACGGATTGCAAATGTTATTTTTAATTGTGCAGCCCGAGCAGCTTCCTACCAGTTTACGTCATCATTGGTTCAGTATTATGTAAGTCTGATGAAGCAAATGTTATTTCTGTATGCCTTGCCATAATAGTAAGTTGTAGTAGGCTAGTAGGTCTATTTCTTTTTAGTAGGCCTATTGCTAACTCGGTAATTGTTCAGAATCAGAGGTTTAATAGGCTTTGAAAGACAGGGCTGTTAAATGAT
Source organism: Lesueurigobius sanzi (assembly GCA_900303255.1). Classification (NCBI taxonomy): domain Eukaryota; kingdom Metazoa; phylum Chordata; class Actinopteri; order Gobiiformes; family Gobiidae; genus Lesueurigobius; species Lesueurigobius sanzi. The sequence goes on along the minus strand of OMNZ01002314.1, from coordinate 4,981 downwards.
CCAATGTTTTGATCCATATCGTCCAGAGGCAGTTCTGAGTTGGCAGTGTAATTGATGTAAGTGTTTTGCTGGTTCTCTCTGCAGCTCTTAGCCCTTTCCCATGCCCCGCTGTGCCATCGTCTGCTTCTTTGATTTTGTGCCGACTATGACACTAAAGCCATGCCAGTTTTAAAGAGGCTGTTTCAAGGTGTCCTGGCTACAGGACAAAGTGTAGTCTAAGAAAAACTAATTTGACCATATCCGGGTTTAAAATAGGATAAACTTAAGTAGTTCAGCAAGTTCTCCCAAAAGAAAACATGAATAAATGTATCTTAAAAATGTACAGTTGTTTTGTGCCAAGAACTGCAGAGGAGCCTATACCACTTGAAGCACCTCACATCCCACAGTCTGAGAAACACTGGTTGATACCACAATGCATGTTAAAATAGTGTTGATACTGTATTATGGGACTGCAGTTTCCGCTGTTTTATGTAAAGTTGTATTTTTCTGCTTATATTATACTAATACTCTACTATCTAGTAATGATCTACTAATAATATTTGTAAATGTTATGAATTAACCACATTTGTGTTGATTGTTTGGGCTCTATGTAAACACTGTGCTATACCAAGATTGCCTGCTTGGCTAACTTTTGATCAATAGCACTCCAATACAAAGGGTGGGCCCACTAGGTGGAGCTACCCCTCTGTCATCATCCTGTCTAATTAACTGCACCAGCACAGCCTTTTGTTACAGTGTATAGCGTCATTAATGACTGTCTTGACTTGGAGAGTTTATATATTCAGCATTACTCCCTGAAAAATCACCTCTGCTTATCAGCTAATCCTCTGTAATGCCACCCACCGACTATAACAAATGTCCATATAAAATTCAGAACAGCTCGCTTACTATTATAGCCACCCATTTAATCTCTGTCTGTAATTACTAAAGGGACTGGACCTTTATTTAATGTCTCCTTGTCATTTATCTGTATGGTGCTCTCCTCAAAAAGTGTAACAATTTTAATGAGAAAACGGAGCGCAACTTTAGCCTACAACAATCTTTTCCCCTGCCCCTCCTGTTTATTAGTTAATGTCGAGGAAATAATTCTCCGGCTTTATAAATAATGCATTAACTTGCCAAGCAAAAATCACTGAGAGTCTCGCGTTGTCGATAATTAATAGGAGTCTTGCATACATTTTAGAGTTGTGAACACAGCAGCAGTGAGTACTTTTACCCAATTATAAGGCTCTAAATATGTGTGTGATTAGCTTGTCACTTACACTGACAAGTCAGTGTGTTTAAAACTGCAGTTTCCCTCGACCAAATACATAGCCTTTTCACACACTTCACAGACTGCTGCCTCAATGGAGGTAATTGGGTTTTGTAGCTTCTTGCTGTGGGTTCATCAGTCATTGTATCATAACTACACTTATAATTGCTCAGGGAGGAGGATACAGATAATTTTTCGTCTTTGGGGCTATCGAATCGACACCTCAATTTATTTTTAGCTGTACCATTCACAGCCGTGTTACAATTACCTCCTGGGAAAACAAAAAAGATATTTGATGGAACGATGGATTTAAATAACAATAAGCTGAAACAGAGGTGGAGGAACAAGAAATACTGGAGCCATTTGAGTACATATTAAAAGCACATTGAGTTGCTTTAATGAATGAAATGTGCTATGAATAAAGGTTTCTTCTTCTTAAAGCTAAAAAGTTGAGGCAGTGTTTCTCAAACTGAAGTACGAGTACCACTTCTGCTCGTTCTCAAGCAGCTTTTTCAATCTTTCTGTCTTCCTGTGGGTTAGTCTTCATTTAGTCTTATTTTTCGACCTGGTTGGTCTAGGTCTAGGTCACATAAATACATTGTGAAGTCAATAGAACTGAGGGTGCAAACATTTTTTAAATGAAGATGCAATGAATAAACCCAGCTTGATACACATCAGATCTGGTGGTACTCAGAAAGTCCAAATACTTTTTCATGTGGTGTGAATGCACTTTTTGCAAGCTTGTATAAACGGTTAGGGGAGTAAAGTTAAATTATAAACAAAAAAGAAAGAAATGAAATGACAAGGAAAGATAAGGAGACAACCTGCACACAAAGATGACCCACTGTAGCAAATCCCAAAATATAAAAAGGTGAAAAGCTTATAATATTTGAGTAATGTTTGCTATACTTTCTGTCCTGGGGTTGTATCTTGCTCTGGTCTCAAGAGTTTTGATGACACTGTAAGGCATTATTCATCACGAAGGCCTGGCTGTTGAAAGATTCAGCCTTTGGAAGAAAAAGTGACACCTGGAAGAGCATGTTTTATGTAGCAACTTTTCTCTCTTTCTCTAAACACAGTACTTTTATGAGTGGCACGTAAGATTTTCATACATTTTAGTGGCTGGATGACATCCATTTGCATAATAGAGCATAACCAAATCCGTCCTATCGCGTCTCTAGAACTCATTAGAGCTTTATGATGTTTGGCAATTGGAATAAAATGACAGATCATAAAAGTTCAGGCAGGATAGTATGCACCACACATTTTGAGTCATGCAAGATCTTTATTTCATTTCATTTTTTTGTTGTTGCAAATTTGGGATGCAAGCAGTGGTCCATAGTTAGTTAGTGACTGAACTGTAAACAGAACATCACATTAGTAAGGTTCAATTTGGTTTGCTGGCCACATCTGTATCCAACAATGGCGTATGGCTGGTGAGTTGACCAATATTCTGATGAAAAAAGAGACAATTCTTTTACTTCAATAATTTACTGGAGCACAATTTTCTTTAACAACATCAATACTTAAGGGCAGACATTGCAGGCAAAAAATTATTTTTTTCTACTTTCAGATTTTTTCCCAGTTTGCTCTCTTTCTTTACACATTTAAACTTTCATCTGGAAACATCCATCTTCTTCCACTTATCCGTTGCTGGGTCGCAGGGGAAGCAGTCCAAGCCAGAGGGCGGAGACTCGAGTCACATGACTTGACTCAAGTCACAAATTTAATGACTTGAGAATGACTCTCCCAATGGACTCGACTTGACTTTAGACTTGCTCCTTATGACTTTAGACTAGACTTTAGCCCATTTACTTGAAATGACTTGTGGAATGACTGGTTTAAACCAGG
>OMNZ01002289.1:2028-13681 GCA_900303255.1 Lesueurigobius sanzi | reverse complement strand
TGATGAATACTTTTTACTTTCTACTTCACTACATTTGAAAAATTGGGTTCAAAGTAAAAGTATTTTATTTTCAAAGTGGCCTCTCTACGATTAACTGGTTTAGTCCTGGTTTAGATCTGGTTTAGTCCTGAATTAGACCTGGTTTAGACCTGTTCTAGACCTGGTTTAGACCTGGTTTAGTCCTGGTTTAGACCCAAGTTAGTGGTTTACTCGTTTAGACCTGATTTAGATCATGTTTAGACCTTGGTTAGTCCTGGTTTAGTCCTGGTTTATACCCATTTTAGTCCTGGTTTAGTCCTGCTTTATACCCGTTTTAGTCCTGGTTTAGACCTGAGTTAGTGATGATTCACTTCATCCTGAGTTTGATTCAAAGGATAAAAAAAAAGAAAGAAAAAAACTCTTGCACATTAAACATTAAAATATGTTTTACTTATAAAGTACATACAGTGTATACTTTTATACTTTTACTTTCTTAAGTAAATCCTTGTTCCTCTATCTGAACTTTTACGTAAAGGGACTCAACGGAGGTTGTCCATTTTCATACTCGTGACTGCCACCTCTGGCCGTCCGCATAACTGCAGTCTCCATGTTAAGCTGGTGAATGACTGCTGCCTCGGCCGAACACGCAACTTTAAAGTGACAGTGCAGGCTTATAGCGGCAATTGAGTGGGATAGGTGTGGGCTCACAGTACAGCGCGGGACATTGCTGGAGCATGTAGGGGGTGGAAAATATATTATTTTTTAAAATTTTAACTTCCATAGAGTCCCTTTAAGTAAGAATATTGAGTACTTCTTCGACCACTGATTATTACTAGTACTCTGATACTGCGTATTCCTGAAAAATACAATGTACTTCTTATTTCACTTAAGTGTCACAGGTCAAGCTCCACAGTTATGCCTAAAAACTGAGCAACTGAAAGTCATGCCTGAGGTGTACAGATATTTTGGGTACCTCAGCGTTGATATTTTACGGTTTAACCCTTGAAGCTCAAGGCCTTTTTCTCCAAATATAATTTATTTACATCATAGGTGCACGTGGCTAATCTTGGTGTCCACACATTTGGTAGAGTTTAGGGAAATAATAATAAATGATGTTGTTTGACAATAAAATGAGGTTGCCATGGGTTTGAATGAATTTCCGCAAAAAGGCCTTTTTCCTGTGTAGCAAATAACAACAGAAATGGATAATTCCACATCAGCTGTCACTAATTTGCAACTTTGAAATATTTTGCTGCGTAAAACACATACGTCAGTAGCTGTATCTGAAAGCGCAGAGCCATTAATGCCTCTATAGGGCTTAAAGGGCTAAAAGTTGATAAAATGTCTAACAAAAGAAAAGACAGTGGAGATTGGGGCTGTCGAGATTTCAAATTGGCCTGGAGCTCCCCCTACAGGCAGTAGTGGGATTAACAATCAATCGATTTAGGTTTGTATCGCCCAATATCACAGCAAGAGTCGCCTCAGAGGACGTCACAGACAAGAAAAGTGAAACAAGGAGCAAATATACTGTCCAAACAGATGTGTAAACAAGTTGTAAATAAGCTTTCATTTTCACAACATGCTAGCAGAACAATAGCGCCGTGATAAACACAGTTTGAGCGCAGAAATCTTCAAAACAGATCTTGTGATGGATTATGGCTTTAATAAAATGTGGAGGACAGTTTTTGGAGCAGTAGAAGAAAAAAAAAACAAATGACTCAAAACTGCATGCATGGGGCAAAATACTACCCCTACTCTTTCTTTAAAGGTAGTGGATTATACTATTTCCAGCAGTGTTTGGCACATTACTTTAAAAAAGTAATTAGTTATACTTATTTATTACTTCTCTCAAAAGTAACTGCGTTGGTAATTCAGTTTCAGTATGTAAAATGTAGCTAGTTACTGGACAAAGTAATCACTGAATTATAAACAAATCTCCAGGAAACACTCATTTGTGCTTGTTAGAGTAAACAGAAGCCTGATATAGCCACATAATCACTAATAGCTCTCAGAACCAGCACTTACTTTCAATCTATGACCAACCAGAGCCCAGACACTGACACAACTGTTCACAGCAACAACCAAGGCAAAGGTTACAACACATCGCAGTAAAACCACTGACCTGACGTCTTTCAGCAGCAGCTAATGGACAAAGACCGTATTTACCAAAGGCACAATGATATTAGAACATATCAAGGCTAATGTCAGTGCTTGTAAACAGCGATAAAAGAACTGCTAAGTAAATAAACATCTCTGACTCACCGGTATCACTGCGGACGTCTCTAAAGTCCACAAAAACATGGCAGCTCCCGCATTTCACTGCTGTCGCTGCCCTCCGTCTAAACGAGTCGTCAAATCAAATATATCCACGATGAAATCCATTAGTGTAAGCGAGGATCAAGCTTACTTTAGCATTTCTTCCAGTTTTAGGGACAAGACCGCGTGTGGGGCTTAAACCAATGAACATGTCAGGACACACTTAGCCCAGTCCAACACCTCCTCTGAATGGTCCCCTGTGCGGCCAATAACTCTGTCAGCCAAACGCCATCCCTAATACTCTTTCTAACTTCCTAAACAATGATCAGCTGTTCTCTCTCTCTCTCTCTCTCTCTCTCTCTCTCTCTCTCTCTCTTTGGAAAGAGATGAGAGCTGGATATGAGGGACGCTCCTCAGTACGAGCCATATATAAAAAAATAAATTCCTGTATTACCCACAGTCTGAAGCAACCTGCTATTTTTATTCTTATTTTTAATCTTTTTTATAAACACTATCATTTTAGCAAATACACTGTCAAAACAGAATGCTTACCAACCTTCCTAGGTTTGGAGACGTGGATAAGTTTTATACAAACACCTGACATTATACAGTATTATGCACCGAGTCACTCAGGAGTGAAACTTTTCGACCTTCTGTCCTGAAGGGAAGAACTAATTAGCATTATCTGGCTTGGCTCTTTATTATTTGACCTTTTTCTGCAGGGATCTTGCAAAGGGCATTTGAGGACCACCCATAGCCAGATATTGATTGAAATTCTTTTACAATGTCATTCTATTCAAGATTTGCTAAATACGGCATCCGTATTAAAAGGTCATTTATCATGCATGCTTCTTGTAGTACTCTTTTATGGTTCTTAATGTAAAACATGCATGCTTTGGTGGGAGTGTGGTGGCGGGATGTCCAGTGTTTGATGTGTTAGACATTTTCAATTGCTCTTGCTTGATTTTGCTGTTGTAAAAATACCCAGCAATTTGACAGGAAGATAATCATTGACTTTTGTGGCTCTCTGTCGGACTTGGTCACTGCACCTAATTTTGAAGGGCCACTATTTAACCAGTTGACAAGACTTTGATGAAAGTATTGATGTATTCAAAAGGAGAGGAGTGAAAATAAATGGGGAGGAGACAAATGTACATTTTCTTTTTTATGTTTTGGGCCGGTTTGCTTCCTTAACATATTAACTTTCACCTGGAAACAAAATAAAAGACCTATAGGAGTCATTTACCAAGCATTTGCTCATGTGCAAAACAAGTAGTGTGTGCAAAAGTGGACCAGCAGCCGTGTCATTTACACATTTGTCACCATCGCATCGTTCTCTCATTTACATACTATGATACTGTACATGCACTTTCAAATGGCAAATTAAGTGCACCATGCCCTCAAAAAGCTATAATAGGCTATTTTCCTGTTTCCACTTGTGATTTAGCACCTTTATAAATTACCCCCCTAATCTTTACAACAATACAATGTTTCTCCATATTTACATTCTACATTTTTCTCGGATTGTGTGACAACAGCTGAACTGAAAACTGAACATTTCCAGTCTTGTACTGAACAAGGTCAATCAAACAATATTTTATGCAGAGGTACTCAAGAAGTGTTACCGATTTCCGTGGACGTTAAGGTGACATCATAGAGAACCATTGTACACCCTGAATGCCTTCTAATGTTCTGCCTGTGTGTCTTTGGAGAGGTCTCGGGGCAGTGAGAGACAAGAATCCCAACTGTACTGTCGGTATCACTGCCATCTCCAAAAAGTCATTATTGTGTGCCCCCTCCTCGCCTCTCTATCAGTGGACTGCAGTGGTCTGTAGAGGCAGCCAGAGTGTAAAGGAAAATTACATTAGAGTGGAAAAGATTTCAATTGTCTTCTTCAGACTGTGGAGCACCCGCGGGACCTGTCGTATTTCTTAAAATCACTTCCATGATGGGATTGGTTGAACTCACGGTAGCTTATGGATTATTTTCGACAAGGAAGAGTTGGTTCTGGCCCGTCCTTTTGGATGATGGTTTCTTCTCCTCTCATGATACAGTGTGTTGTGTTCAGTGTTCTCATCATTATGTCTCATAATGAAGGGAAGCCAGATTAGCCTCAAGTTACAAAATATAAATTATTATCATTCCTAAGTGAGACATTTTTACCTGATGTTACTAGTTTGTTTTACTTCATTTATCCAAATTCTGATTGAAATGAATGTAATAATGGGGGGCAGAAAAGTAATTTAATAAATGTTAATGGTACGTTTGAGTCTTAGTAAAAGGGAAGTCTTCTGTGAAGAAACTGTGTACGTGAGTTCTTGAGCAGAATGGGTGACCACAACATGGCCATCACAGCTGGACATTAGTTCTGATGGATTACTATGGTAAGGTCCTATATACACTCGGCAATGTGTCATACTGGGGGTGGGGGCTGTCAATCGTCCATAAAAATAGGGAGCTGATCGCCCGCAGGGATAAAGTACCGCGAACTTGTAGATCCAGGCTCAGCATGTAACTCCTCACATCATATGTCTGTGTTTAGGCTTAAAAATCAGAGGAGGAAAGTTTTACAGCAGCTCTGATGGAGCAGCTCTGTGTCAGAGTGAGCCTATACTCTGCGCTGCCAGGACCAGGGGCGGAATTATAATATTGCAGCCTGGGGCTCAGGTAAAAAAAAACAATTGAAATTTAAGCATAATGCCACACACATATTCAGTCGAGTCAAAATGTGGTTCTTACATTACAAAATTAAGCAGATTGTCCGGTAGAAGTGGAAAAAACAGCAGTGGAAGCTAGCTGTAGCCTGAAGCTGACATTAGCATGATTGTTACCATTCTCTGTTATTTGTATATAGATTTAGGCTTTGAACCCCTTTGTTCCTCTTCATGCCTCTTTGTCTTTATTTGGTTGAAAATACATTCATAATTTAGTAATTTGTTAAAGTAGTTGTGGAACATTCAATGTTTTCTCCCTCACTACTGCAGCTTCCAACTTGGCCGTTTGTAGGCGTTCCCACAGATACCGTCTGTATCTATCTTATCTGTGTGCAAAATGTCTTGAATTCAGTACCACCCAGTGCAGATGACAACATGAAAACATTTGTTCAATAAAACCTGCCCTACCATCTGAGTCACCGGAAAGTGGCTCAGATAGTGACGGTTAGCGATTTCCTGCAGGTGAAACTGTCATTGTGTCCTTGGGCAAAAACACATCACCCCTCCTTGCCTCTGTTTTTGCATACACTGGTGTCTGTGTGAGAGTGTGAATGGGTGCTTCCTTGATGTAAAGAACTTCATAAATTGAGACCTAGAGACCGACAGAGCAGTGATCGAATCCGAACCGAACCGATAGACATTAAGATATTTGTGTTTTAGTCCGACCAAGTGCGATACACACAAAAAAAAAGTGAAACAGGCCCATTGGTTACCCATAATAGCCTAATAAAGCCAATTTTGGACGCACAGGAGAGGCGTGGGCTATTTCACCGAACACACGGGAAAGAGCAGCAAATAATAGAGGCGGTTAGCACAGATAGCTAACAATAGCGCAGCCAATCTACCTTTTCATTTCTCTGTCATAAACGACGACACAGCACTCAATGATCACCAAAAGGCCACAAAAAAACACTTTTTCAACCAGATCTGAATGCGAACTTGCGGTTTCAGCTGTAGCTCCTGTCAGTCCGCGGCTTCTTTTCATCAAATTAAATCCACTGAAAAAAAAGTCCCCTTCTCCACCTCTTTTTAATTTCCATTTGAGAGAACGATAAACAATCTCTGAACCACTTGTATCCAGTGCCATACCCTGTTGAGCAGCGGGGAAGAGCAGGAAGTATTCACATGGCACTGACCAATCCGGATGCACACGTGTTGTCCCACTCTGACAAGTGACACCAGTGGTAGGCTAGTGCTCGTATTGTGCAGGACCAGAGAGCGTGTACAGAGATGCAAATTGCTACATAAGCTGTTTTTTAATTGTCAAATGTCTTATCACGGAAAAAAAATCCGAGTCCCAGTCGGATTTCGGTCAGGTTTCCATGCTCTAGTCTGCAATAGCAATGCCTTTGAGCAGCCAAAGAGCCTTCATGTTTCTGCTAAATCCCCTCTATAATAGGGTGGTCTCTGGTGGGATTCGAGGTAGCTTTGGTGTAACAATACATCCCGGCCTGATATTGAAGTATTGATGTTGTTCTGCGTCTCGCTTGAAACTTTTTTTTCGTATTTCTCGCCCTTTGTTTTTGTCTGCACTATGACAAAAGCAAATTATCCATAATTTTATGTCCAAACTCCTCCGTCATCGCAAAGACAGTGAGGATGGGACCTTCAGCTCACGTTGCCATAGTAACCTGCAGTACTTCTGAGGTCTCCTGTAATAAGTTGCCTGGGAATGCAGTTCTGAATGTTATGTAAGATGCAAGTTACCCCGCTCTCTCACTCTTGTGTGGTGCATAGGGTCTTTCCATTCAACATCATTTATTCATACGTGGATATCTGCTCTGGATTTGTGCGTTGCATCCTTTTTTTTGGCATTACTGCAGCTAGAATGAGGATTTCAAATGAAAAGGCAGCTTTGGGGAAGATTTAAATTAGGGCAATCTTAGAAAATAAGAAACCAAACAATGCTGGTGATTTGTCAGTGTCTGCAGTTGCGATGCCAGGTTGGATAAGCATGATTCAATTTGGGACGCCGATTTGACTTCGATCACATCAAAGTGTGTGTAATACAAAGACAAGAGCATGCGGCACACAAAAGCTTCAGACTCATCCTGGCGCTTTGCGAAAATTCCTTGTGTCACCTTCCGATCCGCTTTGACTGGCAGAGAGGGAAAAAAGTAGCTGAGCGCGGCACAGATAACACTTCATCATTAGTGCGCTCACGATAAGTATTCAGGCATTCAGCAGCTGGGGCCTTATCTGGCAACCGTAATCTCTAAATACTAAGGCTTTCTCTGGGCACTGCTTTATAGGTGAAGTGAGGTGTTAGAGCTATTAAAGTTGCAATTTGCAAGTTTTACATGTGCTGGGGCGAGGTGACAATGGATGTGCCATATTGGAAGGGATTACCATTTCCTGAATACTGTCCGGAAGTATTCATTTACCTTTTTAATTTAATCATGTTGTGACAAGGTGAGGATTGTTTGAGTTTCTCTTGACTTGAGGGCACACTTTGTAAGATGACCATTCACTCTCTTATTCATTTACAGTACTAGGCACAATGTAGATCGCCAGTTCTTCAGATTAGGCATAACATTATAACCACCGGAGACAGTCCCTAAGAGCTACAGTTGTGCTCAAAAAGATTGAAAGAGTATGTAATTGTATATTGTATATTACTCATATAGATATGAGAAAAATGTATTGCATGTTGTCTGTCATTTTATATTTTCATATAAAAAAAAAATAATAATTTGGATGAAAGTTTATATGTTAAGAGAGCACTGGCCCAAAACCTAAAAATGTAGAGAGAGAAAAATAGTTGGTTTGGCCTGCTGTGTCTCCTCTTGTCTGTGCAATTCCACAGTTATCTAAAGAATAACCTAGTCCAAATGAGTACTTTTTGAAAGCTTTGGCTGCTACTTATACTTCAACATTGAGATCAAAATACAGTATGTACAGTATTTCCTGTCCTATACCCACTGAAATGCTCTATAGCCACTTTATTGGTAATAGCTAGTGTATGTTTTTAAGACTCTCAAATGCTAGTTTGATGGCATAGAAATCCATCCCACAATCTTTTGGCATAAAAGAGAGCAATCAGATTATTATTATTTTATATAAAGAGAGTCTCGGTCTTATCTTCAGTCTTGCCATTTGACATCACTTCTTGGATGAGAGGAAAAAAATGAACATTGGTTGGTAGTTTTATTTTCTTGTTTCAAGCACAATAACTCCAGAATTAGTCAGAAATGAAAAACAATCTATATTGTCTAATGTTCTATTGTAACCTATTTGAGACTGTATTAATATTCTGTAATCAAGTCTTTTAAACCCATTCTTGATTTTTTATTTCTTTAAGATACAGTACTATGGGAATACGAAACAACTTGTTTACACAGAAGCTCCATAGCCACTTAGCACCTATATAATTTCTCCATCCCCTGCCTCCAGCCTCCTCCATAGCTGTACCCGCTGAGAGGCACAGTAAGCGGGGTGCGGCCTGTTGTTGCTCTGGGCGCTGGTGCGAGGTGGGTTTCTCGCACGCTGACAACACACTGAGCTGCGGAGGTGTGATCACATGCTGCTCACATCTCTCTCCCTAGCAAACGGCATACTGCTTATCCAAGAAATTATACCCGCGACACGCCAGGGAGTAAATGGTTTAATCGAAAGTAAAGTCATTGCATTGTGCTTTTTATAGAGTCTGACAGAGACTGCGTTGGAGACGATAGTTGTGTGTGATTTACCTGATCAGACCTTTCATTTAAAGACATCCTGAACTAACATCATGAGTATGAGGAAGTATTCACACTGCAAAATGATTCTGTTTGCTTTTGATTGTCCAGAGGTCCCCTAACCTTTACTGTAGGTTGCAATCTCACATTGATTCAATAATACATGTTCCCCTGTATGCAAGCTGCTGCAGCGTGACGTATGATGTGTCTGATCTCAGTCCAACAGAACAGATAATGTTGTCCCTACTGTGTGCTTAAGCGTATGAGCGGCCATGCAAACATCCAAGCACACTTGCCACTCACTGCACTGGAGCAGCGGACTGTGACAGTTACTATGCAACATGCGCTTTCTAATGTTACTTCCCTGCATATCAATGCAAAAAGCTTAGAAAAAAAATGTTGAAGTGGATAGATATTGATTTTACTGTGTCGGATGAATTTAAAATGGCAAATTCCTGGATGAGTGAGAGCCTACACAAACTGTTTATTATACAGTGCAATTTAGATATGCATATAACTTTTTTGAATATTCTAAAACACAACGATGGGAAGGCGTAACATCAAATCACTATTAAAGTATATGATCTCCAAGAAGACTTTTGAAGAAGATTAGTGGATTTCATTAAGGTGGCGGTTCAAGGAGGGCTTTAGTCCTAGTTTTACAATGTTTTTTGTTGTACTCTATAGATTAGTGTACATATACAGTACAGTATATAATCATTACTAAACATGTCTCACAGCAAGAAGGTCCCAGGTTCAGTTCCCGACTCCGTGCAGGCCTTTCTGTGTGAAGTTTGCATGTTCTCCAATAGTCTGAATGGGATTCCTCTGGCTGCTCCAGTTCCCCGCATCACCCCAAAGCATGCACCATAGAAAGCATAGAAACTAAACTCTTCAAAATAGGAAGGCTCTCCTTCATGTGATCAAAACTACACAACACATCTGTGGAGTAACCTTGAACTCTCCACAGGACAGTTTTTGTGCTCAGAAGGGCCCAAAACATTGTGAAGGACCGTACTCACCCTCAAAAGTCACTTTTCGCACTGCTGCCATCTAGGAAGCACTATGAATATTGAGTGGGTGAATCCTCTAGCCAGGTGATGATGACCATTAGCCTGGTTCCACATCTGGAGATGGCCGCCACCCACAGCTGCCCACAACTCCTTATAAGTGACACCTGCGGCAAAGCAACGGATGGGTCAAAAGTAGAGGACATATTTTGTTACAGTTGTGTTAAACCTTAACTTTAAAACATCTTCAGAAAAACTATTTATATTTCATACTTCAGAATTTATACTTCAGAAAAATATTTATTGGCTAATACATTCAAAATAGTCTAAGAGAAGGTAAAAATATAAAAATTCATTCAGTTGCTGGTTTCCTGGTGTGCCTTCCTGGAGTTACATAAGACGTAATAAGCTATAAGACGTTTCATTATAGATCCAAGTTCTTCCATGACGTCAATATTACACAACACATTCTGCTTTTGATGACACTGCTCAAACACAGACGGCATTTGAGGACAAACACGTATCAGTTGCAAGTGATGGGTTCCCTATTGCTGAGGAAGCGGCCGACAGCTCAGTATTACATTTGTAGCAGTGGCTCACAATCTTCACTTGAAATGCACACTTCATCGTGCACTGCCACTTGGATGGACAAGTCGGAGCAGGATATCTGCCAAAGCCATAAGCCGCAGCAAATTCCTGTGATGGAGCGGGCTGTGGAATATCACAGGCTGCCGGCCAAGAGGACACATTTGCCTCTTTGTCCGCGGGCTCGCTCTTAAATGTAATCGCTCGGGCCACTGCTGATTCGCCCTGAGGGTTGAGGACACAATTCCCCTTGTTTTGCCTTCCAAAAGAAAGGCCAGATTTGTGAAGAGACTGCATTTAACCTTTGGGAGATGGATAAGAACACTTTACTATCGATTTGTTTTGCTCCGAAATGGGGATGTAGCTTTAGTTTGGCCAATTGGATGGAAAGCTGCTGAGTATAGTGACACAATGTTGCTAGTGTGTATGTAAGGCATTTGAAAGTGAAACACTGATTCCATTTCACTGGGAGTGTTTTTTTGTTAAAGCTTATGCAAAGAGGCTGAACTAAAAAGACTTAAAATATTTTGGAACATCTGGTTGCACTTTCATTTAATAACATGGATGGGAATAGCATAGAAAGCAAGGGATCATACTGGGTTAGGATTAGTCATTACTGAAAAAAATGGTGTGCTACTGGAAATGTTTTGCAAAATCTTACAACAGAATGCTTCAAGTCTAAACTGTTTTTAAATTCTCTGATGTTTGGACATGCAAAAACCTACATAAACTTAGTAACTCTATTATACAACCATATCTGATTGATATCTAAATTGCCAAGTAGCTATCACCCTGTGCCTCGTGCTCTAGTCCTGCGCCTTATTATCCTCTAACTTTGTTTTCAACTCCGCTTAGGGTCCGGTCCAGGAGAAGAGTGGGAGCTGTCAGTGATACTCGCTGCAGATATCATGCTATTTAAATGCTAATGTGCTAAGAAGAGCAAAACGACCTCTGCTCACACTGGGGAGCGGGTGGAGCAGCCGTACCGAACCCCGGCCCTTAATAAATGAGCGCCTTCCTCCGACTCGGCTTCTCTGGCCTTCACAACCTCACGCAGCTGATAGACTTTATCACAGCGGGCAGGGGGGCTTTGGCAACATTATAGAGCCGCATGGTTCCACTGCTCAACCTGACATGATAGGATGAGTGCACAATGAGCAATGAGTCAGGTCGGACATGTATGCGGCGGAGAGGGTGCTTATCATTAAAGCGATGATCTCGAGTACATATTCAGGCTATGCATTTCCATTAGATATGTTTTACGCCTGAGAATAGTTTCAAAATTGAGTTTCTAAAGTACAGGTGACTACTTTTCGAAGCCTTGTGTTGCAAAATTATTACTAGATGAAGAAGTTGATTGAACGAGAGATTTAAAGCCTGTAGCCAGTGCTTTAATGAGGGGGGGGGGGGGGGGGTGTTTTTTTTTACAAAA
>OMNZ01002280.1:0-11923 GCA_900303255.1 Lesueurigobius sanzi | reverse complement strand
TTTGTTTCTATTAGTATTTTTATCATTAATTCATAAATTGTCACTGTCAGACCCATTAGGCATCAAACATTTTTTTTCGGAACCTGTTTTCGGTACCAATTTATTTTTCGATACAGGTAGTACCTTAATTATTTTTTTAATTTGGTATCTTTTAACGGTACCCAGCCCTACTTCTGAGGAAGACTACAGGAAGTAGTTGAAATGCTAAAAACAGCCACAAATTTACTTAAGTCTTCCATGAGATTTTTACATTTTGTGCCAACTCTCTCAAACCAAACATGCATGGAACTTTAGTTATAACTTTCCTAATTTAGTAAATTTTGTGACTTTGGTTTGGTTCTGATTTAGTGTATTTGGAGTCTTCTTTTGACACAATTTGCTGAAAAAGATATCACATGTGTCTGAATTGAATGGAACGGTGTATCTATGTATCGCAATAATATCGTTATCGCGATATCGCATGCTCGTGTCGCATATCGTACGTTTTTTCAATACCGTGCAGCCCTAGTTTCAGCTATAACTGTAAACCTGCGCACAGTCTGACTCTTGCTGTTTGTTTATTCAGTTACAGAGCTTCGGCTGACCTTTTGCTGAATCCCAAGTTTTATTTACCTCATTTACATTTTTATCTGACTGTAGTGTGGACTGTAGACATGATCAGTCCGTGGCCAGAAAGGTCTCCCTGTCTCAAACCCAGATGCATCACTGGAGAAAATGCTCTCTCCGCAAACCAGGTCAAGCACGTAGCCAAGCCAGTTGCAAAAGAAGACCTACTATAGATATTTCTTGTTACCGTGGAAACTGTTTACATCCTGGTTTGTCTATTTATGTCAAATAATGAATCTGTGTTGAACTACAGAACAATGTTCAAAGGGTGTGGTGGATTTAAAAAAAAATATATATATACAGTATTCCCCATAAAACAATGTGTAATTCTGCGTGTATGAGCTGTAAATTGATGCTGGCAAGTAGAAAAGCCATTTTCTGTTTTCCAAATGTCAGCCAGTTTAACAAGAACATGCCGTCCACAGACTACACATTACCACATCAGACTGAATGTATAATTTCATGTCGAGAAGCCATGCTGATGATGAGGTGTGAGAGACACAGACTGTGAAGCAGCAGTTGTTAAAATTATTCCCGTGGGCTGCCTGTCACTCAAATCTTAAGACAAACTGCCTCAATCATTTAGCAAATTCACTAAACAGATGTACTTTGACAAATATTATACAGTTTTAAAAGTGTCATAGATAAAGTACATCAAACACTTTGTCTAGTCCTTTGACACAGTAAATATAGGCTGGGATAGTGTTAACATGACTGCATCAGGTGCTTATGACAGATTTTAATCATGTTGTAATAGTTTAGATTTCACCCAATAATTAGAAAAAATACAACCATCTATTTTATTCCAGATGTCTTTTATTGATGAAAAAATACCGATAAACATACGAACATGTGTCTTTTACTCTGAAATTCTCACCTCTCCTAATACCTGACTTGTAACTACTGGGAGCTGGGACGTCTCCAGCTCGTCTCCATGACAAAAGACAGCCAAAGATGGGATTTAAATAGGTTAGGCCCTCATCCAAATCCATTCTTGAATGGCCACTGCAAAAAATCATTTTCTGTGTCTAGCTGGTCATTAGGAGCATGTTTTGAATTCTTGGCAACACGTCTGTTTGGTTCTCAGTCGTACAGGAGAATTTTGTCCATTGTAGGCAAAGTTTCTTCAGTCTTCATCTGTACTCTGTAGTTGAAGTGTAGGACATTTTCGCTCTTTATCAAAAGAACATAGAAATGGTTTGAAACCAACTCTGTCATTCTAATGAAGCTGGACCATAGAGAAGTGTGAACAGCCTTAGAACTAAGCCAATAGGAAGGTAACAAGCACTCATTAGGTGTGAATAGGCCTAGATGTTTTCCAACCTTTAGGACCAAGAGAGGTGAGACATAAAATACCCAAAAGTGTGTCAGTCTGCTCATTTGCTGACAAAGTTCTTTGGACAAAGAGCGAAATGTACTACATTTCAACTACAGAGGACAGAATGAAGACTTAAGAATCTTTGCCTACGATGGCTGGCAACAGTATAATCCAAAATGTTACTCAGTGTACCTTTTCAATTAAGAAAATTTGTGAGAAAAGGTTTATTTTTATTTACATTGACATAGATCGAGGGAAAGTTCCACTGATTCACTCATTTCTCATTTTCTATTATATGGTCGCCCACAGCAACAGTTGATTTGTTTACCTCTACATATGTCACTTCCTGTGCCCATGTCCATTAAGGAAGTGAAAAAATTAACATCACAAAAAATGTCAAACCAGGGGAAACTAGGTTGAAAAAAATACTATGTTTAAGTTAAAATGTTGTCTATGTTTGTTTCATATGCACTTTAAACTAATTGAATTTAAATCTGTAAATTACTAGCGGCCACTTTTCTGATACTTGTTCCCTCTGTATCCAGGTGAAAGATGCTGGCGCTTCTGAGCCAGCTCGTCCAGTGTCCTCGCGCTGTGCACCGGTGCGGCTCCTTCTGTGGCGCTCCTCTCGGCCGTTCTGTCCTGTCCCGCGTGAGTCGCACCCTCTTCAGTCAGACGGGGGAGTGGGACAAAGAGTATCGGCCTGAGATCCGACAGAGAGTGGAACGATGGTGGCATCCGCGAATCATGGAGCAGTGGAGGAAGGATTCACGAGAGAAGGTTGGAGGCTTTCACACTGAAGATGAAATAATGCAGAAATCAAGGGAACACCAATAAATACAAAAGTAGCACAAGTTCTCAAAAGGGTTGTTTATAGATGATGTTTTTGTGAGAGCCTTCTTCAGGTCATGTGGTTAATTGTATAGAAACTCCTGAACAACAACAAAATGTAGTTGGTCTTTTATCAGTGCGAGAAAACTGATTAATTCAGAGCTACATTTAATCCTATCACCTCAAAAGTCAATATGAATATTTTTTCTACTTCAAAGTTATCTGTTAAACAGACTTGGTACTTAATTTTCTGGTAATGAGTGAAGATTCTTACACCCACTGACTGGAACATTCTTCAGATGCAAAACTGTAGCTTTGTGAAAATCCTACCAAATGTTTTCAGTAGTGGCAAGTCCAAGACAATTATTAATATTGTGTTACATAATCACAGCATCACCTTCACTGTGCATTACCCGTTAATAGGTCATATGTATTATAGCTGGACTATGGACTGTGCTCATCTTGGGCCATAATAGGGTAATGGCCTTTTTCCTGTAAAAGTCCGACGTTGAGGAATTGTTAGCGTCAAACCCAGAGGGGCCTAATTAATATCATTTTATTCATGACTCCAATAATGATTTCAACGACGAAACAGTAGCTTGGCCTGTTGCTGCGGTAACTGTGACATCCTCCTCATATGTAGATGGGGCCTAACGGTGTCTGCACTGAAAGACGGTCTGTATAATACCGCTGTCATCTTCAGGTTAATGCGTTCTTTTAAGTCCTGACCTGGAAAACAAAAGTGCCCATCTTGCGTAATAACGAAAAAAAAAAAAGAAGAAAAATCAAGCTTTTGTTGTGCGAGCTACTGTATAATTTCAGAAAATCTGACGGACGTGATCTCATTATTTCCAGGGATCAAAGAAGAAGAAGTTTTATGTCCTCTCCATGTTCCCGTACCCGTCTGGGAGGCTGCACATGGGGCACGTTCGAGTCTACACCATCAGCGACACGATTGGCCATTTCCAGCGAATGAGAGGGCATCAGGTACAGTCTGTGTGCCTCGGGCTGCACAGTTATGAGCCTCTAATAGACTCATTTCACTGCAAGTCATAGAAAACACATTTGCTTTGTTTGCTCGCCATGATTTATTTATTTTATGCATTAGTCAACAGTCATTAGTAATGTCTTGTGTTTGTTTTCCTACGCACTTGATCTCATTTCCCTTTGGCTTTTCCCTTCAGTGTGATTTGTGTAATATATGGCCAGATGCTCTTCCGCGGGCATACACTTTGTTTATGGTTCTATGCGTTGACAAAAATCTGGCATGCATTATACAGTGAAACCATCAAAATGCATACGAATATAGTAAGGTTAAGCTATTGTTCTCATGAGGGCTGGGTTTAAAAAATCGATTTGATCTTTTTACCACTAAAGTCGTCGGCGACTTCTTTTTACCACTAAAGTCGTCGGCAACTTTAGCAAATATCTCTGCGAGGAAATATCACAGAGACTTATGGCATTCAGAAGAGGAGGGTTCAGGCTTTAAAATGAGCCCAGCCAGGTTCTTCTAGGCCTCTCTAGGGCTTAAGAGGTCAATATTTTCAACATTAACACATACCTTAACATGGAATTGTTTCCAAAAAACAATATTGGCTCCGAATCCCTGGGTGATTGTGATTACACAATCACCCAGGGATTCAGAACCATACTAGGTAAAACTTGTGTTGTTTTTTTGCCTCTGTATAAATAGAACCTGGAGGGCAAAAGTATGGAGCTACATTTGTGCAAAAATGAGAAAATCTATGGTGTAACATTTGGTGCAAAAATATATATTTATTTGTTTTCTAAAAGATTCAAAAAATATGGAGAATAAACACAGATGGTCAGGCCAGGCTCAGGTTTATAGCCTTTTATGTTTACAGAAGCATATATTAGTGGAATAATAATAATTTTAAAAAAGTGCATTAGTTCTTCTGAGAAGGTCTACCATAGCTATCCAAGTAAAATTGAACTGAACTGAAAATCAAAGTGAATTGTGAATCGAATCAAATCATCATGTCTGATGAAGGGCTTTGACCCAAAACGTCACATTTGGTGCGAGTAATAAAAGAATGCTCAAATCGAATCAGGCCTTTGTGAATCAAATCGAATTGATTTGGGAAATTCAAATACCCTAGTCCCCATCGGGAAATTTGTTCTCGGTGTTTCACCCAGCCTTTATTGCCTCTGAGGCGACCTGTCACGCTCGGGAAGACCCTAAAATATGCTTTTATTATTTGAAGAGTTCATTTGCAAAAACAGATCCATAAAGAAAAATAAACGTAAGCTTGTAATTTTGTCTTTGTGGAGCAGTGATGTTAATGACCAGATCAGTTTTGGCGAATCAGAAATAAAATATGAAGTCACTTGTTATTGATGAAATGTATTCAACTTTACTTTTCCTAGTGTCAATTTTAGAGCACAGTGATAAAAATCTGAATCTATTTAGCAACAAATTCAAAACGAAGATATCTGTGATTGCAACTGAACTCATTTGTTTCTTTTCTACTTTGGACTCCTAAACATTGATCATGTAGATGTTATGTTTGGTATGAGTTTTTCAGGACTAATTTCTAAACATTCAAAACATGGCATTTCTTACCAAGAAATGATTTGTAGCGGGGGCTGTCTAACTGCTTATCGTTTTGTAAATCAACTACAATCTGTTTTGAGTGGAGAGGTGGAACCCGTGAATTTCTTGATTTGAAAATATTTTTCAACAATCAAGCTTTTGACTCCACAATACAATACACGCAGTACATGATTATAGTACCAGCGTTTTTGAGATTGAAATTGTGAATGTCTTAATTTAGGTGTAAACAAATCCAATCCATATTTTTTGACCCGAGCTGTGAGTATGTTATTGATGTTACGTCTTTTCAAATCAAAGTCGTATGATCGATTTTCAGCGCTCCGTTTGAGTCCTTTTAAGAGCAACAGAGATGAAGCTGTCACCAGAACTGAGCCTGACGCACTCTGCTTTGTCATTATATTTCGTCTCTTTGTCGCCTTGACTCTCGCCGAGAGGGTTTACTGTGCTTTTTTTTTCATACCTATATACTGTATTACTTTTCTCTCTAAAGATGAAATGCCTGCCGCTTCTGTCAGGCATCCCCCTGAACACAAAACGGTTACCCACGGCTTCCTGCCCAAGAGTGCACATTTCTTCAGCATCTGCCACACTTGTTCTGCTTTATGCCCACATACTCCTTTTCACTTGTTAATTAGGAACAGCTCACCGGCGTCTGTGCTGTTATATTTTAGTTTTGTGAGACTGATAAGTGAGGGCGAGTAATTGTTCCTTTGTCAGGCTGTGCAGTATTGGTCTTTTTATAAGTTGCATTTTCTATTCTGATATTCAAAAAGGATAGCTTTACATCGGATTGACTTGTCCCTAGAGGAGAAAACTATACTCTACATTTCACCCATCCATAATATGTTGTTTATTTTTATTTTGGGCTTCTTGGACAATGATTTTATTTGATTTTAATTTAAGTTCAAACTTAAATGTGGTGTCTGCGGTTCCTTTAAACAGGGGAAGCCCGTGACATTATACTTAAGCCTGGATAAGAGGCGGCAGGGGAAAAGTACATAGCACCCTCCCGAGACTAAGAAGGTCTGAAAAGCCGATAAGACCTTGATCTGATTTAGCTTTTTAGCACAATTTTTGTTACTAACACCATTAATAAGAATAATTTTATGCATAGCACTGCCTTATGACCATGTCTTATTCACGGGATAATAGATAATATGTCACAATAATATGGCTTAATGTCTCAATCGGCTTTTAAAACGTCTGTTGTTGTTGTTTTTTTGTAGAAAGGTATCTTCCCTGTTAAGACTACCACCAGTAAAGTAGTTCTGTAGTTTCCCTGACTGATTTGTTTATCCTTGTGTTGAGCGTGTACAAACCTAAAACAATGTAGTGTAAATGATACACGAACAAAACGTTAGATGAACAACTTTCACTATTACATTCATATTGAATGAACTGCTTACGAAGAAGAAAAAAAAGTGCAAGCGCTGGCAATACTGTACGTCTTAAGCTCTCACAGATGGAGAGACTGCGTGGGTGGACACTTGTGTGACACCACAATCACAAAATCATTCTGGCAGTGCTCCGGTCCCCTCTCCTCTGTCGGAGTGAGCATGCCGCAGCGGTGAAGGATGTGTCTGTCTCAGGTTTGACTTTCTTCACAGAGATCATAACAAGAGCATCATAAATAAAAGAGGTTCACTGCCTCCTCTGTCACTCGCGCCGCAATGGGCATTTGCCAGCCAAGCCAGGTAATATTCGGACTAGGATTTAATTTGACGTAAGGGGAGAGTAATTGGAGTCAGGACAAATGGAAATTTATGCCAGCCACTTCGTTCATGGCAATATTAAATGTCAATCAAAGTGGTATTTTTTTTTTTTTTTTTTTCACTGAACAGACTTCAGCCGCACCAGATGGCACATGCAGGTGATATATTATTTGAATTAAAGGCGTCTTTTATTAACAGCCAAGTTTACTACAAACCGTTTTCTTTTTCTCTTTCTCTTTGGCTAGGTGAATTAAATTTTTTAGCATCTAACCTTCAATTACGCAGCCCTTTTACCATTATAGACCTGCTGTCTGTCTATTGAAAATCAGGCACCATTGAAACTATTCAGAAAATTATAATATTTGGGTTTTCTGTCTTTGCTTTTTTTATGTTCAGTTTTGGTCTGTAGATGGATGGGACATTATATGATGGCATGCCACTATAGCCTTGGGGATGTCTTTGCACACACTTCATGCAATATATATGCTGCGCTGTTGACACTTGGCTATTGCTCAGCCTGTTTCCGCGTCGAACAGATCCAGCCGTCTGGTTCCAGCACAATCCATCGAGCACTTACAAATGAGGCCCGGGCTGTTACCAAGGATACCGGTTCGTTTGAGCATGAGATCAGCTCGAGTCCACGCGATGATCCTCTCCAGCTCCTCTTGTTTTCTCCTCTTTACTCATGCCTCCACTGCCGTGCTTTTATCTCGTTTCCCTCTCACCGAGAAGGAAAACAGACGACGAAATAAGCCGTAAAGACATGTCATCGGGAGTTTGCTGCGATGTGTGTCAAGCGGGCGGGCGAGGGGCGAGCGAGGGGCGAGCGAGTGGCTGCAAGGTGCGGGAGGAGGATGAAAATGTACCAGCAAGACATTCAGTAGATGACGACTAGAGCTGGAGGATTTGAGAATATCTAATTGCGCTTTTATTATTGGGTTTCATCTGGGATTTGAGTTTTACAATCAAGATTTTAAACACGTCCAGTAACATGAACATTTGAGAAGACAGAAATATGAACTTGTAAACTAACATGATACATACATAGCAGACTGGTTTGTTGTTTGGAAAGAATGCTGTAATCTGTCAAATTTTATTTTTTAAAGCACTTTACATCACAGAGCTGTATAGTAATGCAAAATGTATAAAAATACTTTATAATAATTAGTACTTTCTCTAGTATTCTCATTTAGCAAGTACCACATAACACAAGTGACAAAGGTAATTCTTTTGGTCGGCCCTTGCACAGTGGCAGGTCTATGATGACCTAAATAAGTAGAGCCTCTGTAATTGTGGCAGTTAAAATTGCAATTTGATTTGATTCAATCTTTCAGTGTTCTTAATTATGCTCTGAGTGTGAAAAATTACCAAATTGGGCGATAAAAAGGCATCACCAATGTGATGTGATTTGGAAATTTTTGTGAACACTGACGCCAGCGAGGGCTCTCTCAGGCTTTCATTTTAGGCTTGCAGAAAACCTGAAAAGTGCAAAATAAAGGACTTACAGTTGTGCTCATAAGTTACCCTGACATTCTGTCCTTTATGTCAGGGTATGTAAACTTATGCATTTCATAGAATATGAATGATGACACAAAAACCTTTATTCACTCTGTGTTAGTGGTTGCGTGAAGCCATTTATTGGCAAAAAGCCTTTTTGTTTATGCTTTTCAACTAGAAACTAGGCAAATATCCCTGATCAAAGGTTTTCATATTGTGCATCTTGAAACAAACATTTTTTTTTAGAGAGTCCAATTTTGTCAGAGAGTCCTGTATTTCAGCTGAAGTGAGTTTTTCTTTGCTCCTAAACAATTTTCCTGGCAGTTGTTGAAGGTCATGTAAACGTTAGATCAGGGACATTTGAGTAGTTTCTGTTTCATTATGATTTCAAAAGAGCAAATTCAATTCTTTGACAATAAATGGCTTCATGCACCACTAACCATGAGTGGGAAAGATTTTTGTGTTATCATTCATATTCTATGAAAAATGGCCAAAAGATTAAAAGGGTATGTAAAGTTTGGGCAACTGCAGTACATAGTAGACTGGTTTGTTGTTTGGAAACAACAACAAACCAGTCTACTATGCCACAGTAATTTACATTACTGTGGCTCTTTACATAAGCCACAGTAATGTAAATTCTCATTTAACAAGTGCCACAAAGATAAGGTAAGGTACATAGATAAGGTAATTCTGAATAAATAGGGCTCTGGTCTGCTCTTGCACAGCGGCAGGTCTATGATGACCTACATAAATGGAGCGTTTGTAATTGTGGCAGTTCAAACTGCAATTTAGATTTGATTAAATCTTTCGGCGTTCTTCCTAATCATGTTCTGAGTGTGAAAAATGACCATAGCCACCAAAATGTGATGCCTTTTTTATCACCTAATTTGGAAATATTTTTGTGAACACTTACGCCAGTGAGGGCACTCTCAGGCTTTAATTTTAGGCTTGCAGAAAACCTGAAAAGTGCAAAATAAAGGCCTCCTCTTATATGCACATTTATTCATCGCTCACACACACTTTAGTTTGCAAATACAATCCAGCAGTTTTAAAATTGCAACAACTGAAACCGATTCATTTGTGCATGATTTGTCCAAGTGACAAAATCTTATTTTGTTATCTGTCTGTATATTTTTACATTATAGGTGATGAATCCTATGGGCTGGGATGCTTTTGGGCTGCCCGCGGAGAATGCGGCTATCGAGAGAGGTCTGGATCCCGAAGACTGGACCAAGAAGTACGTCAATTAAAAATGAATGCCATTTTAATTATCTATTAAATATGTGTTTCTGTTTTTATAGTAATATTGAGTCTATGAGGGAGCAGCTGGACAGCCTTGGACTCTGCTTTAATTGGGATCGGGTAAATGACACTCATCAAGACATTTACATTACATTTACTTATAGTTGGACAGAAGTTTGTCTTTCTAAATGGAAGTCCAGTTGTTTTTATTTTTACGTGAGCTGGATGACTGAGAATGTACAGTTATCCATTACCTTAATTGATATGTAATTTTGACTGTTTCCTTGTTGTAGGAAGTAACAACATGCCTCCCAGACTACTATAAATGGACCCAGTATCTTTTCGTGAAGCTGTTTGAAGCGGGCCTGGCCTATCAGAAAGAGGTGCATACAGTTTGTACATTCGATATTCAATGGAACAATGTGTGCACTGAATGACCGGAGCCTCGGAGCTTATTCTGCCCGACCGAGATGAAAGAACGATTGATTTAAGCCTTTTAATATCGTGCAGTGAAGGGTAGTGACCTCTGTTATTTAGCTTGAGTAAGCATCCTTTTCAATAGATATATCTAATTTGATTGTTTTATTTAGTGTGTATCAGATTTCTCACAACTTACTGTTACTGTTATTAAGATTATGTTGCCATTATTGTTTACGAAAATGTAAAATGCAGGAAAAAAGGGAAAAAAAATACTGAAAATGTTTCTAGTGTTAAAATGTATTGATGAAACATTGTTTTCCTTCTGGCTGTGCAAAATAAGGTAGGATTTTCTTATAGATATTATTGTTTTGGTCTACCCCGTAGGTTTTATTAATATTTGTAATAGGACGATAAAGTGTGAAAGCGAGCTGAGAGGATATTGTTTGAATGATACTCATTCAAACAATAGAAGTTGTGAATATATAATGTATATATCAAATAAATAAATAATTATTTATTTGATATGGACATAACAAAAGCATTGGACGGACCAGATACATTGTTTGAAATGTTATAGCAAGACTGCTAATTTTCAACACCTGTCCACAGGAGGCTTTTAGAAACATGCAAAACAAACATTACAATATAATATACTGTATAAAAAAACGATTATATACAGTATGTACCTATAGGTTTAGTATAGGTGTTATACTGTATGTATGTAGCTAACCTTTGTATTTTACTATATGTATGAACATTTATAGGTGCTTTGGTTGGTACTCGACACCTTACCCAGGGACAACAGTTAAAAACTAGCTCTGTAGTTAATACTGACACATTTACAGAAATGTTCATGTGTACTGTCCCTGTCAAATAAACAAATAAATAAATGAAATAAAAATATCATCTGAGCCAGAAATCAAACTCAATGCTTAGGTCATTGTCCAGAAAAGTGTACAATGTACATTGCTGCTGCCTTAGCCTGGCCTTAGCCTTCTGTAAACTCTGGTTAATTATCATTTCCCTACATGTACAAAATGAGTACGAGGGTATGGTAAGACCAGGCTACTGCTGCCTAAACTCCTAGCCTAAGCTAATGTGCTGGACTATTTACAGTTGAAACCAGAAGTTTACATACACTGTATAAAAAGACACATACACATTTTTTTGTCATTGTTTGACATGAAATCAAAATAAACGTTTCCTGTTTTAGGTCAATTAGGATAAACCAAAATTATTTCTATTTGCTAAATGCCAGAAGAATGACAAAAATAATTTTTTAGACATTTTTTTTTATTATTTTGTTGAAAGTCATAAGTATCCATATAGCTCATTAGTATTTGGTACCATTGCCTTTAAACTATGACTTGGGTTAAACACTTTGGATATCCTTCCACAAGCTTCTCACAGTAGTTCGCAGGAATTTTGGCCCATTCCTCCTGACAGAACCGGATAACTGAGCCAAGTTTGTAGGCCGTCTTGCTCGCACATGCCTTTTCAACACTGCCCATAGATTTTCAATAGGGTTAAGGTCAGGGCTTTGTGATGGCAACCAAAACATTGACTCCAAAACATTGACTTTGTTATCCTTAAGCCACTCTGTAACCAGTTTGGCAGTATGCTTTGGGTCATTGTCCATTTGGAAGACCCATTTGCACCCAAGCTTCAACGTCCTGGCTGATGTCTTGAGATGTTGCTTCAGTATTTCCACATAATGTTCTT
>OMNZ01002254.1:0-12931 GCA_900303255.1 Lesueurigobius sanzi | reverse complement strand
AAAAATCTCTTGGATTTATGTTTTAAGTCTAATCTTCATTCAATTGCTGCAATATATTAAAGCTGTGTGCTCCATAATGTGTACCAAAGTGGATAAAACCCCAGAACCATTTTTTAAAGTAGGGGGGCCCTTCATAAACATGTTAACTAATGCCTTTTATACATGAGCTGTTTTCCTGTGCAGTCTGAAAGATATTATGATAAACAGACTATTTTTTATTTTTATAGGTTTCTGACCATTTTTGTCAGTGGTTCCCCTACAATGCCCCAGCCCGTGTATGGTCGGATTCGCCCCTGCTCAAAGGAGATTTAGCTCCATAAACGTCTGCAGACACCTGCTCATGTGTGCACTCAGATGGAAGAGTTTTGAGCATAACTGCATCATTTTACAGCCCTTTGCAAACGTACTGCCTGCTTTACATGTTCAGTTGTGTCCCACACGTAGGCACAGTGAAATTCAGCTTGCTTTAACATTTTTGGGTTAAACCACCAACTTGTGCTGGAGTCAAAATAGTTGGAGTGTAGTTTGGAAGCTATGTGGCACCAAAAGCGCATGTGGCTAATTTACATATGTAAACACAATGCGCAATGCCCTGAACCCGACTGAAATGTAATTCAGTTACGAAAATCCCACATCTGATTACCTCGTCAGAACAACGGATAATAACGCTGCCTACCTGCTCTTTCTCTCTCTCTCTCTCTCCCTGTCGTCGTGATTCTCCCTCGTTCTCTGTCAATTAGAGGCTGAATTCACACTGCTTTTTGCTTGAACCTCGTCATCTCTTTCTGTTTCCGTGAGAGGAACGTTATGATCGTCGCTAGACAGTGCCCCTATCAAAATGTATCTGCGTTTCGCCCAGCGAACTAATACTCACACAATAACGGCATTAAGGAAGTGATTGAAAAGTCTGAGCTTTCTTTTTAGCGCTCTGCCTTTGACGGACGCAGTGTCTGACTGTGCTCCCGGTGACCTGCAATGGTACGGCTATGCTTAGCAAATGGGACCCCAGCCCCGCGCAATCGTCATCAGGGTGATTGACAGAAAAAAAAAAAAAAACTGTCAGTGGACGGGGGGGCCCTTCGTAGGGGGCCTACAGGGAGTCATAGTATGCCTATAGGGAGCACCGGCTCTGCTTTGTCATCCTTCAACTCAGGGCTGGGCGATGTGGCCATAAAAATCTTATAACACTTTTTAGTTTAAGTCATGATTTCGATTTTATCACAATTCCATGTGTATATTGTCTTTTAAAAGACGATTAAAACCATCTGCTTCTTCTTGGGTTTAGACCTGGAGTTGTAGTGGTTTAGTCCTGGTTAAGACCTGTTTTGGTCCAAGTTTGAGTCCAGAGTTTTGACCTGCCTCCCTCATGGTTTAGTCCTGGTTTAATCCAGGTTCAGTTTGTGATATTGTCCAGGTTTAGTCTCGATTCAGATCCACTTTTCTCTTGCTTTGTTTATGATTGAGTCCTTGGGTTTAGACCTGGTGTAGTTCTGGGTTTAGACCTTGATTTCAGTCTCTAGTCTGGTTTACGTCTTGGTTTAGTCCTGGTTTAATCCAGATTCAGTCTGTGATATTGTCTGATTTAGACCTGGTTTAGACTAGTTTTCTCCTGGTTGCCAAACAGAAAAGGTATAGGGCCTTTAACCAAAAACTAGCAAACTTGTCAAGCTAAAACAAATGAATAATGTAAATATAACATTTTCCCGACAATTTTTGTGGAAGAGGCATGAAAGAAGCCCATAAAGTCTAATCCAACTGTTCAGAACAAGATTAATATTCTCAAATCTAGTCATTTAAACATGCTCAATCTTTTGTTTTTGTAGTGTACTCTTTTCCCTACATGTGCAAGCCGGTGTCCAAACTATAATATACTATGGCGAAATGCCATTTGCTCAATACTAATGTTTGCTGTCCCTTGAGCTTCCTGGTAAGTGCATATTAACTGTTTTCTCCTGGTTTGTTCTGGTTTAAATCATAAAAACCACTGAAACGCGATATGACGATGTTCCCAAAAAAGCAGATCCTGGAGATCAGATCACCATTCCATTTTTATCACATCGCCCCGCCCCACTTCACCTTCTGTCAATTGTAAAAGCAGGCTATTGTGAAAAGACACTGTGCTTCCGCTGAAGAACTAGCAGACAAGTTGTTGTTAGCGTTATTGTGCCAGAGACCTTGAAAAGCTGCTCTGAAAGTCGTGAAAGGTGCCTATTAAAAGGTGCACCGATCAGGCCAAAGAAAAGGTATAGGGCCTTTAACCAAAAACTAGTAAAAAAATAGCCCCATTATATAATTCACGTGTCGCTTGCCGTCTCACACTATTGTTAGCCCGACTCGGCTCCACTTGGGCCCCCAGTCGTTTCCTGTGCTACAAGGATTACGCAACGAAATGATCCAACCCGAGTTCCAGTTGTCACCAAATGGCTATAATATCCACTGCCTCCAACTAAACATATCCTCGTCCTGCCCTCTGGTCTGCTTAGTCTCCACATTCAGATGCCGTCCTCCTTCAGATGCCAGCAGCTCATGTGTCAGGTGTACCATATAATAACATAATCTTATGATCCTGAAACTTTTCACACCTTTTTCATAGTTCATTTTGCAGAGGGTTGTTTTTGGGCCAAGAGAGAATGTGAGGAATGTGACACGAGGGCTCGAGAATAACAGCCAAACTCCACAGTAAGCATGTCCACAGAAAACTACTACCGCACTGCAAAAAGTTCATATCTATCTATGTTCTGGAATGCTTCGGACTTGTTTCAATACGTTGCTTCTCATTTCAAGTCGACTATTTGCCAAAGGGGTAAAAAATTGTTCTGGTCCTTTTGGCAGTTTCATTTTCTTATTTCAAACAAAGAAATGTCATGAAATAAGCCAAATAATCTAGATCGTGGTTCTCAGCTGGCGTTGTGACCCACCATCAGCCTCGTCTGACAAGCCGCGACCCAAAAACAAATGAAAAATCCCGACAATTATTGTGGAAGAGGCATGAAAGAAGCCCATAATGTCTAATCCAACTGCTCAGAACAAGATTAATATTCTCAAATCTAGTCATTTAAACATTTTTGTAGTGTACTCTTTACCCTACATGTGCAAGCCTGTGTCCAAACTATAATATACTATGATCCCAGGGCGAAATGCTCATTTGCTCAATACTAATGTTTGCCGTCCCTTGAGCTTCCTGATGAATTGGTAAGTGCATATTAACTGTTATGTTCAGTAGTACAAGTTGCAATACTTTTATCGAGTATGGACTCCAGGAATAGTCTGCTTTGCTAGAGACTAATTGGGGGCTTAAATAAAGAAAATTATGAAATGTAACACCCAACAATGTCAATAAATGGGTTTGTAATGAGAGAGTTGGGCTAAAAGTGAGTGAGATTGGGCAGACTTATTCAAGAGGACAAAACCACAGCATTTCTGTGACAGTAAACTGGGAAAGTGACCCTAACTGTTGTGAAACAAACTCATCCCTGTGAAGAATTGGTTAGAAATGAGTCAAGTTAGGAGCGTGAACCACAACTAACTGCCTTTCATTGTTGTATGTGAAAGAAAATCGGGTATAGGGCCTTTCAGTACAAATAAAAATGAACAGAAAAAGGCCAAGTTTGTTTCATTATTTAGCTGAGATCTGTGATACTAAGCTAAATTTGTCAAACCAATTCGACTGACTGTTAATATTTCGAGTTGGATAGAACCAATGCCTTTTCCCTCTCTGTGGGAACGCGCTCTGGCAGGACCCAACAATGCGCTCCAGTGTGCAAAAGGATCATCAATCATAACCGGAGTCTAGTATTGTATCCAAAGCTGCGCACACAAACATCATGAGACCAGGACGCCATTTTCCCTCCGAATTCCTCCACGCACACAGCGGGACGACGCCCAGCTCGCACTTTCTACAGATTCTTTGAGGAGAGGCTCGAAAAAAAACAAAACAGTGGCTCATGCAACTAAGTAAACGCGAGATGGAGAAAAACATAACTACAGGGGTCCCTCTCGGTTTATTTTCCAGCTCATATCCAGGATTTGCATGACATTTTAAAGTGGAAAAATCCGTGAGGATATTGTCATTACATATTTTCACCTCACCAGTGACCCGTTAGGAGATTTAACCTTGTCTTTGGCTAAAACGTGTGGTTTTTTGGATCTGAAGAGATTCAGACTTCGACGTGTGAGCAGGTCTTCTAACAAACGTGATGAAGTGGGGAAGAAAAGGTTTTAATTTTTCCCTGTCTCATTGAACTTTGTGACAGAATTTGCCAGGAATGGCAGAGAAATTAGCAATAAACCAAGATTAGAAATCAACATTTTTAAAAGTGAAAAGTAAGATGCCCTCACCAGTGTAAACGTCCCATATCTTGATGCGGCCGTTGTTGAGGCCGGTGGCGAGCAGCAGTTGGTCCTGACCGAACTTGAAGCGGTGCCACTCGATGTTGACGCAGCGGCTCCGTTTGTCTGGGACGGACGAGCCGAAGGCCAGGCCCCACACGATGTCACCGCAGTCGATGGTGTGCTCGCGGGGCTCGCTGCACGGGATCAGGGCCTCGCTGCTGTTCTGCCTCGACAGGCGCCTGGGACTGCCCGCGTTGGTGCCCTCGCCGCTGTGCCCCACAGAACTGCACGGGTCACAAGTTTTATTACATTTAACTGAACATGCACAGTTGTAAAGGTTTTATCAAGTTGATGTTTTTGCCAAAATATTGTTGAAAAGGACAGGAATCCTCAAACATCCTGGGGCCATATTCCTAAAGATTCTTAGTGCTCTTTGCTTGTTGCTCCTAGGGGCCAAATTCTAAGAAAATTCTTAGAATCATGACATACTACTCTTAGAATTTCCCCTAAAAGTGAAGAGTAGATCCTAGTAAAGAAAAAAGCTATTCCTAAAGAATCCTAGCTCTTAAGAGAGCTCCTAAGGTGAGATCTGTTAAGAGCAGGGAGGAGGACTTTTAGCAGCTTAGGAGTTCCCTAAACAGAGGACAAAATGCCGGACGGAAGAGGCAGGAGAGACATTCTCCAAACAACT
Organism: Lesueurigobius sanzi; assembly: GCA_900303255.1. Lineage (NCBI taxonomy): Eukaryota > Metazoa > Chordata > Actinopteri > Gobiiformes > Gobiidae > Lesueurigobius > Lesueurigobius sanzi. The sequence goes on along the minus strand of OMNZ01002254.1, from coordinate 7,908 downwards.
TTAAAGCTCATTGAGCAATTGAGGCAGAAATAAACCTTGTTCCTCTGTCCTGCTGGGTTTCCATTTCCTTTTCTTCTCCTGCTGTTCACTTTGTGGCAGATTTGAAAACCAACCAACAGTGCTTCTTATTGGCCGCTCAGCAATCACAGATACTGATGAAAGCTGAGCCATTTTACCCTCCTTAACACCAAATGCTGAAAGTGCAAAAATGACCAGCATGGCAATTAATATATACTGTATATATAGTATATTTGTAGGATAATTTTTAAGTGTAGATTTTTTTAAAGATAAGATAGGAGTTTTTGTCCATTCCTTGCTCAGAGTTCTCTGAGAATGTTCTGGAATCACTTCTAAGCGAAGACTCCTTGCTAGGAATTTTTAGATTAAGTTAGGAGCTCTCTGAGAGGATTCTCAGAATCTTTAGGAATACGGCAGGTAGTAAATAACAATGTCTGAGAACTCAATCAGGCTGGATCTTCCTGTTCTGTTTGACAGTGATTGAATAGCCCTGGGGAGCTTAAAGGCTCTACTGCCCTGTTTCATCATCAAGCCAGTTACAGGGCCTTTAAAACTGCTACTGTGGCAAAGAAATCTCCTTACATAATTTACAGATTCCCATAATTCTTAGTCAGCATTTGAAAAACATATCTTCTTTTATGTGCGACCATTTCCATTTCTGCATTCAGACTTACTTGAGTGACGTCTCATTGAAAGCAAAAACTACAGTTTAAACGTTCTTGCCATCTTGAATTTCTTGGGAACAGTTTGACTCACTCGGCCCCCAGTTTTAAGAACCCGCCTGTTAAAAGTCCTCCTCCCTTGGATTTAAAGAGAGCTGTCCCTGACTTCCAGAAACTTCGAGAGCAGAGTTAAACAACACTTTGTCGTTGAGAAACCTCCCACATTCCTTCGTTGGGCATTAAAGGCTGTTAATTATCTTCCATCTACGCACTTTTACAGCGCCTGGTAACTTTCCTCGCATCATGAAGAGCAAGTCATGGAAAAAACAAAACATCCTCCCCTTGATGGTGTATGATAAGGACATTTGGATTGGATAACCTATATAACAAACATTGTAGACATATAATAGGTTCATATTCTACAATTTGACGATGTCCCAATTTGAGTTGGAGGGCAGGAGCATCTGACCAAAACCACTCTGGATATTGTCACCACTTTTGAACATGACACAATGACAGTAGTTCACGTGTCTGATAGAGAGGCGTGAACTTTGTGTTCCACGTGTAAAAGCCCAGTAATTACAGAGATATCTGCCATAAACCCAAGTAAGAAAACTAACAAACAACCACACACCATATGGCACCACCTCAATGTGTATAAAAGATGGAGGACTAATGGTAAAGAGGATATTACATGAACACATTTTACAGGAGTGTCCAGAAAGCACAGATATTTGTGATGTCAAAAGGATCAAAGAATACAGTTTTATCCTTTGTTCATGTTTATTTGGTTAATTAAAGTATGGGAAGATGCCAAGTAAGAAAACGTGCTTGTACAATTATATTAAGGCTAATTTGTGGTCTTGAAATTGTGTTTTAAAATTCAGTATAAAAAATACAAAACAATATTTATTTTCCATGTTTTTGTTTCAATCCACACAGAAATGCTGAAATGTCAGTTAGTATTCAGTGTGTTAAACGTTTCATTTCTGTTGGTGGTTTGCGCAGCTCCCAAAACAGCATCTTAAATCTCTCATAACTAAGGTCCCTCTCCATTTGCTTTTGCTCCATTAGTTTTTTATTGCAGCCCGACTCTGCAAATGTCAGAAAACAGATTATGCAACATCGCCGTCTTGTGATTTTTCCAAACAAAAAGGAAAAACAGTGTAAAGTCATTAAAGCACTGGAAGGGACAGGAGATGGTCTCCTGATCCACAAGTCCCTGTTGTGTTGTTAAACTGTTTACTTGGTGCTTGAACAGCCACTCATGTGTTTTTCTTTTTAATACTCCACAAAAGGGTGGAAACATGGCTGGCGTGCACAGTCAAAGTACATTTATGTCAGTTTAGAGTAGGTTGATTTCAAGTGACATCACAATCTTCTAAAGAGCCTATAGTTTAAGACTGAGGTGGAGCCAAGGTGATATTAATCTGGCTGGAACCGTCTGAATGTAGACTTCTAGTCTGAAGGTGGCCACACACTAGAGGATTTGTAATCTTTTGAGACTAAAGATCTGTGCAAAGACAACACACACTTAAGGACAGACATGAGGACACACACCCACCCACACACACACACCCACACACCCACCCACACACACACACGCACGCACACCCACACACACGCACGCACGCTAAAAATCCTCTAGTGTGTGGCCACCTTTAGTCTATGGCTTTCTCTGTGATTCCTGGGCCAATCCACACGAAACAAAAACTATCACAAAGTCCAGTATCTTCTCTGTCAGCTCATATGAACTAAGGTCTGATTATTTTCTCATAAATGTGTCCAAAGGTGGAGGCAATATTCATTCAAAACATGTGGAGAAAGAACTTCAGCCATGACTATAATATATCAAACATTGATCAAATACAACATTTGTGAAACTTCTTTCATCTCATCATCTTTGTTTTACAATTGTAGAATGAAATGCCACTTTTGGCTAAAGTATTTACATCGGTCTATCAGAGAAATGTACTTTTATGCTCAGTAATTAACTGGAAAAAATATCGGCAAGGGATTTTTCCATATTGAACTAATACTGATTTGAAAAATATGCAAATACTGTATCTGCGGCACTGATATATCGGACCATCCCTAAATATTTGTTGTTTTTTTCCTGGTAAAACCCAGTTCAATGTCTTTAACTTGTCTATTGTGTAAGCTTTATCGAAATGCCCGAACAGTCAAGTTACTCCCACTTTGCTTCACGTGTGGACACTTACAAATCCTTCAGGCATTTTGTCCAGGGCACGAGCTTGACGATACGATGCCCCTGAGACCAAGCGAAGTAGGAACCGTTGGGAGCGAAGGCCACGGTCCACGTCTCGCGCCCGGACTTCTGGTCGAAGGGAGCAACCGGCACCAGCAGTTCACCCACGAACTTAGCCTTACCTGAAAAACAGGGCAACACAAGGGTCACTTCAGCCCCGTGTTTACACAGTTAGGTCTGATGACGCACGCCGGCTGCCACGCACTACAAGGAGACACTGCTGGTCAACAGGGGGAGTCAGAATAGATCACTTTGTAACTGTTCATCTGTACATCATTAAAAACATTTTCTTTTGTTTGACGTTTTTATATCAAAATGAGGCATTTTATGATTAAAAATTGCAATTAACTTTGGACCAACAAATATGAATAATGGAGCCAGGTTTGAATTTTTGTAGTGGATTTTAGCCTTGTTTTATGGCATTCAAAATTCAATAATTCAGGAAAGGAATCACATATTAAAAACATCCCTAAGGAAAAATATTCCTTAGTACAATTTTTATGTGTGTAGGAGCTACTAAAGTGAAAACTTGGTTGCAACAATGTGATTATAAGAAAAAGGCCCTTAAATGGGTTTCTATGGAGTTTCTAATAGTAAAACATTGAGAAGATTATTCATCTTAAGTGTGTTTAGCACTCTGAGATTTCATTGAAATGTAAAGTGCAATACAAATAAAATGTATTATTATTACTATTATTATTGTTTAGAGGAAACTGGCCCAAAACCTGATGACGTCTTTGTTTATTTGAGCTGCAGTCTCCCCTTAAAAACATGAGAGAAACCAACAGGACATAGAATTTGGGGGTGAAATCTTATTGGGCCAATCTCTGAGGCGTCCTGTAGCTGTTTAACCCGGTCAGACAGTATCCTACAGTAACCTCTGCAGTGGGCTGGCCGCTAAAGCTGGGCTCTGATTGGCCGACGGCACCCACTCAACCAGCTGCTCACGCTCAAGGCCAAGTCATCAGTTCTAAAAAAAACATTTGACTACTAGCTCATGTGAAAAGTAATTAACATAAGCTCTGGATGAATTAATTACCAAAATGTCACTTTCTTTGCCAAACTCTGGGTATTCCGAGGTTTCCTCAATTTTTTTTACCATGTGATTTCTGTTTTTTTGGGGGTTTTTCCTCGCCGCAGAGGAAGGTCTAAGGATGGGGGATACTCTAAGCTTGTTACTCCAAGTGATTTACTTATTCACGGGACATTACATCTGGTCCAGACATTTCATTCGTGTGTGACATTCTATTCGTGTGTGAATTATTTTTGATCATTATTGATGTCTGATATTGATTTGTTTTTGTCCATACCGACCTTTGAGATGACTTCTGTTATGATATTGGGCGTTACAAAAATAAATTGATTGATTGATTGATATTTAAGAGACTTTTTAAGACTTCAAGTTGCATTATTTGCCCCTACATGATTTTCTTTTTCTAGTTCTGCAACAAAATGTGTTTTGTCCTCCTTTAGCGTCTGCAAACTCAATCATTTGTGGACAGTAAAGTTGTGAATTATAAACTCATCCTTGTTACAAATGTGTGAGAGTTATTTAAAAATGTGTAGGGGTCAGGTACTAAAGGTAAGGAACTAATATAGAAATTAGTTCCAGGACAAATGGATTTCAAAATCCATTTGATATATTGCCCACCTCTAATCGTGATTAAGCCTGAGCAATCTTCTCCCAGGTATGGTCTAAACTCGGCTCGATGAAAGCGATGCAAAGTCATAGTGACGTGTAGAAATGGGAATGTGTTAGATCACGAAGCCTCTCGGCGTCCGCATGGCGATCGCTTTCAAACAGGATTGGGCTTGTCGCAGAACAAGCTTCTCATTGGTGGACGATGGGGCGTACAAATTGAAACGAATATTTGTTGCCAGAAATGCCCTAAGCCTTGGAAGCCTTGGCTACGGATACAAACCTTTTGGTAATAATAAATAATTATGACTTGTGGGTTGACAGAAGGGAGGGTTTGCATTTGCTTCAACTTTTTTCCATTTTAAATTTAGATTATGTTGTATAAACCACCCATTAATGTCAAGCCAAGTGTATTAAATCCTCCAAATGAGTGACAAACATGTGCTGGCAGGTTTAGGCTACAATCATTTGCATTAGTGATGGGATTTATGGCTCTTTACAGGGAGACGAGTCAAATTGTTTATATATGGCGTTTTTTATTGACTCTGGACAGAAAACGTATATTATCTAAGATCTAATCGCTGTCGGGCTTTACATTCTTATCACAATTGTCCCAAGTTACACAATTTCCCATAAAAATCCAAGTATAACAGTTTATTCGGTGAAAAACGATGATGGTGAAGTGCTTGAGAGACCAAAGTGGCTGTAAAGTAAAACTAGTGCAGAACACAGGACCTTCTAAACTGTGTCACAAACTTACTGCACTTCTACAGCTTTGTTTCCACTTCTGTGTCAAACTCACCCCATTGGTTTCAAAAACATGTCCACACTTCAGGGATTTAGAAGAAATGTGACGTTCATCACAGAAGCTGCTCTTTTGAACGATTATTTAATGAGAGATTCGAACCGGGTCTCAATTGTAGAGCTGCAACTATCAAATATTTTAGCAATTGATTATTTACATCAAAGTATTTTACTTGTATTAAAAAACTAAATTTCAAGCAGATTCTGAAAGGAGAAGTACATTTCTGACAGAAATAACACCATTCAACTTAATTTCTCATTAGTTTGTCCCTAAAGAAGCAATATTTAAAAGAGACAATGATTGTTTCGTGCCTGAACCAAAATAATAAAAACATTAATAACTTTCACATCATCTACATGTTAGATTTGGACATGTTTACACGATCTGTGAAAAAACATTTACCCTGCCTTTAAAAAGACAGGGTTTTCGTCAAAAATACGAACTTTTATTTATTTTCTGGCTCAAATTAATCGGATTACTAAAATAGCTAATCGATCAATTTTACAGATTTATCCTGAACAAACTCAACAACAGCAGAGCACACGGCATGATGTCTGAAAATTAAGAATATTTTAACTTTTATTTGAGTAATTCAGCCAGTCAAGTATTTTTGCTCTTAAATCACTCATATTTTGTGAGTGTGGCAGAATATTACTACTTAGCAAGTCAAGATTACGATAATGTCAAATATTCTTTTTTATTTAGACATATTTTACCAATGCAGGCATCAGAAGTAGCGTTAAATAAACTGGTATGGCAGACAGGTTTAGCCTGTTATATACTCGTTGTTCAAACGGTAAAATCAGTCTTGCACTTGGGATAAGTGGTAAAAAGGTAAAGCATGTCAGCGATCTTAAGTCTTAGATAATACAAGTTTTTGTCATAAAAAAAAAAACCCTACGGACGGAGTGGAGACGTCGCCTTTACGTGCTGGCGCTCACGTTCACTCCCGCAAAACTATGAATCACATCGCAGTGGGGGAGGGTACGTCAAATAATAAAACTAATTAAAAACAATAAAAAGGAAAGAGAAACTCGCAACATCGATAATAATCAATACTCGCTATCTAAAACAATAATAAATCGTATTTTTATGAACAGATTATATGCAAAAGTAGGAGGCTGAGCAAAAGCCCCGAGGCACCGGGGCTCCAAACACGCCCAATATCTCAACTGTATTAGTCACAAAACAAAAAGGGCAATTGCATCCGTTGGCATGTTCAAATGTTTACATAAATGGCGAAATAATCACATTGTCGGTCGCTTTTGTGAATAATTTATTGCAAATCAAGTGCAGATCGTCAGCGGCAGCAGCAGAAGCACACCACGAAGAAGAAGAAGAAAAAACGAGACAACAACGTGCATTAATCCGACTAAAACCGCAGCAAAAAGCGTTACTTACCTAAATCATTTTCGTTGACAGAGTCTGGGAAGCTTGCCATCTAAATAAGGGCAGAGACCTAAGAGAAAAATCCAAGCACGAACTGCAAAAAAACTGGGTTGGTTGTGAGGAAGAAAACGTTCAGATATGAACGGTGTTTTTCCTTCTCTTTATCTACAAAATTAGGTCGAATATCTCGGTTCAAACTTGGGTTCCCGCTCAAGAAGAATCGTCGATGTCTACGGTCCTTGTAGATTTGTCAATTCTACGGTAACAAGTATCAATAAACCGCTCGGTTTGGCTGAAACTCGCCCTCAATGTTGTCGAAATACAATGGTCGCGTCTGTTCGACCGACTCCCGTTTTAATCTGCGGACGTAAAGAATCTGGGAGGAGCGTCATACCGCACGGGCGACGTCATGGCGGTTGTCATGGTGATACTCATTCAGCGCAGCATAGCACACTAGATAGCATAGCACAGCAGCAATGTAAATACAGCCGCCATCTTGTGACTGTAAGAGATGAAGAAGAGTGAATATCTATCATCTAGTATATAATAATATAATATAATATAATATATAATATAATAAATAATTCTAAACAGACTAACAAAGAAGAGCCAGGAGTCCACAGAACTTAAAGCTTATATATATATATATATATATATATATATATATATATATATATATATACTGTATATACATATATATACATATATATATATATATACATATATATATATATATATACTGTATATATATATATATATATATATATATGTATATATATATATATACATACTGTATATACATATATATACATATATATATATATATATATATATATATATATATATATATATATATATATAACATTAGGGGCAGTACCAATAATAATAATAATGCATCGGTTTTATATAGCGCTTTTCTGGACACTCAAAGACGCTTTACATGGCATTATTCGTTCACTCCAGACTCTATTGTCCAGACTCCAGACTTTGTAGCCACAGCTGCCCAGGGGTAGACTGAAAGAAGCGAGGCTGCCAATTTGCGCTATTGGCCCTTCCGACCACCACCAACCAATCACTCTCATGCTACATTCATACGGGCTGTGGGTGAAGTGTCTTGCCCAAGGAC
>OMNZ01002235.1:0-20618 GCA_900303255.1 Lesueurigobius sanzi | reverse complement strand
ATTTACGGCCTGCATTATTCTTTTCTCGATTCCTCTCACCAAATGCAAAGTAAAGGGGGCGGGGCCACAGATAGTTAGACCTAAGAAATCGCATCATCAGACAGGCGTGACGAAAAGGTTAACGCCCACTTTTCGGATTAGCCAATCACTGTAACAAGACCGCCCCCTTACTTTGCATTTGGTGAGAGGCATCAAGGACAGAATAATGCAGGCCGTAAAAATAAAGCAGAGCGAAAAAATAAAAGAGAAAAGAAATCAAAAATTAATGACAGACAGAAAATAATAATAAGGCTTTATTTTTTGTTTTGAGCACAAAACAGGCTCTTAATAATAATTATAAGTTTTTACATCTCAGCATTTGTAGTGATATCTTAATAATTATTTGCCAATATGGACATTTTTTTATTCATTTATTATTTTGGCAGTTTTAGTCCTCCATACTCCTATCCTTTGGAGTTTTCCGCCACTTGACACGGCACAGATCCGAGACGTCTGAAATAAAAGTATAACCCTGCATCAATTGAATCTATCAATGAACCATTCGGACTCGACGCGCTCCGTCTCTCACCTGAGTGACCTTATCATCGTCAAAGGTCGAGGCATGTTATTAGTGTTATTTATGGAGTCAGAGGAGGGTCACGGCCCCTGTTTGTCCGTCTGTCTGGTGGCGGCAGAGGAAACGGTGGATTGGATTCCGGTAAAAAGGATGAAAGACGAGAGCGCGTTTTGAAAGCGGGGGGTTATCTGGCCCTCCCGCAAAGCGCATTGATCTGTTTGTGTTTTCGTGGGGTGAGCGGGTTTGTTGGACACGCTCCCAGAAGAAGTGCTGAGGTGGTGGCTGCTGCGGGAGGGTTTGGTGCTCAAGACGCGCAGCGAAAGTGATATTGCGCAAACAACTGAGAAGTCTAACTGGACTGAACATGAGGTTTGAGGCAGACCCGGGTTAGATGGCCTTCTGGTGGACAAAACGGCGCATGTGAAATATAGCAGAGGATGAGTAGCCTAGTTACAGTACATTAGAGGGCAGCTGATCAGTTCGCGTTCATGTTTAAAGATGTAGGGCTCTGCTGACCTCTGGTGGAATACGGACGCCATCACAGCCGAGCCGACCGAGCAGGAAACAACAAAATGAAAGAAAAAGTAAAGAACACTATGGAAATAAATAAAATACGAAACGAAATTAAGTAAAATCGTGTTTGTGGATCAAGGGTAAAAAAAAAAAAGTCATCGTAATGATAATAAAAAAAAAAAAAAATCTGCGATAACATGGCACAACTCTCACTAAAAATACAAAAGAAAAATTAGAAATCACTTTATTGATGATACAAGAGAAGAACAGTTGTTTTTTTTAACGGTGGGATGTTTAAATAATCCAGGTATTGTTGGGCATTGAAGTGAGGGAGAAACAAAACTTGAAAATTGGATAAATCTAGTAGAAAAACAAAAGCATTATGCATGTACATTATAACAACAGTATCCTATATACACGTGTCATTGGGATCAACATATTACATGTGCATTTTTGGATTAACTCAACACAACAAAGCAGGCCTCACTCGCAGTATACGCTCACATTCTCACATGCATGTTCAGTCATACGCCTGCCAATATCATTTCAGTGCTGTCTCCTGTTGAAGTAAGGGGTCGGTGTCAGAAGTAGGAACGTCGCTTTGATACACTCGAGCTTTAAGTATTTCCATAAATCTCATAAATAGTAATAACACACAATTTCATTAATAACCTGAGGACTATGAGGAAGAAAAGCAACATATTTACAAAAGTGAGTGACAAATACAGAGCTGTAGTTATTGGGCATAGTGTGAGTTAGCATAACATCAGTGGTAAGTCCCGTCATTTACAAAAATGTGACAATAATAGATATTTATAACCTTTCTTTCTGCATGTGGTAATGTTGGGGAGGTTATTGGATCAACGTGAGCGTGAATAGCACCGGACACAAGATATTTCAAACACACACAAGTTTACCAGTTCATAAGTGTTTTCAGTGCAGTGGTAAACCTGGTGCCAGTCTTTCATCACATGTTGCAAAAAGGCATTATGGTTTGTTTTTGGTTTGAGCTTCCAGCTATTCTCCAAGGCATGCCTCTGCTCTGTCCTTTTAGATTAACTGGGAAATAGCACCATCTTCTGGAAACAGGAACATATTGGCAGACAAGGCACTGGTTTGCATTTCCAGCTTGGGCTTATATCCTCTTCATGCACACTTGGCAACGGCTGATGTGTGTGCGCAGATTTCCAGCCTTGAGTGTTGTTGGAACAGGTTTCCTGTAAGAATGAGAGTACAATATTAAAATGTGGCATATGCCCCTGTTAAGTATTACTGATGTTAATTCTCCTACGTAAACATCTCGCTGTCTTCAATCGTGGCTAGCCAGAAGCTGTAGGAGTTTGCATAGTAGTTACAAGTTCCTCGGCCATGGCACTCAATGAACGGTGCACTGCGGAACTCCTCAAGACAAGACCCTGGAGAGGCAAGAGCCTGGCCCGATCCCTCTGCGCCAGCACTGGTGTGCTGCACACAAAATAACACTCATTTAAAGAGCTGTGACTAGCACAGAAAACGTGTATGAAGTGTTATGTGGGTATTAAGAACAGTCCAGTTAGTATGTCATAAGAGGCAGGTTGTTGACTTGTACTGACACAAGATCCTACTGAACTCACCATAACAAAAGAGTAACCGATCCACAGCGAGTCCCATCCGTTTGGACACGGCGGGATCATAATGGTCTGACTGTGCACAGCGATCACCATGGCTGGGGCTTCACACACTGCACATCTGTGCACAGAGAGGTCATGTGTTCTAAGCAACAGGCAATGTTTTCTAAAAGCTATTGTCAGAATTATTACCTGCTGATGAAGGGTTTGATGCTTTGCCCTGTGATTGGTGCCATGCTCATGGGCATGGGTTCAGGGGAGGTGAGCCAGTATGAGTAGTCATTACGTGAGGCAAAGTTACACACATTGTTGATGTTACAGAACAGAAAAGGCATCGGACTGAACTTTCTGAGACAGCTCCCCGCCGTACCTAAAGAAAGCAGCAACATGACTTCTCTCACTGTTTGTTCTCACTCTGATAATTTGATCTTATTGTGAATCTCACCCAAGTCCTGTCCATGTGAGCGCTCATTGCCTTGCACATACAGCAAAGAATAGCCATCGTAAATCGGAGAGGTCCCGTCAGGACACTGTGGAATATCCACTGACTGGCTGTGTCGGGTCACCAAAAACCCATGATACATTGAAGAGGGTCCAGGTGGGCCTACTTGACCAGGCACCCCATCAGGCCCAGGGGGTCCTGGATGTCCTCTGGTACCTTCATACATAAAACCACCAATGATAAATCTATCTTTAGAGAGACATTTGTGAATGTTTTCAAAGGACATTTCTGACCATGAGGTCCAGGAAGGCCAGGCTCTCCTCTAGACCCTGCCTGACCGTCGTAACCAGGGAGGCCATCTTCACCTTTTGGCCCCTGTATGCCAGTAATGCCTATGGGTATGTAGTTTTTTTTAGAAAGAGGAGTTAAACCAAATGGGAATAATAACAATTGAGAAGGTAGCATTAAAGAACACATCATGCCATGCTTCACCTTGTAGGCCTTTTTGTCCTGTATATCCAATGTCTCCATGTGGTCCTGGCGAGCCCTGGATTCCAGGCAGCCCTATGTCTCCCTTGATAAAAGAGTGAGGTCCAGGTGGACCAGGGAGGCCTTGATTACCTAAATTGTATAGACGGTATATCATTGAATGGTCAAAATAAACAGTAATCAATCATTTTAAAATTAAAATAAAGATAATAATGCATTGAGTGTTTTACCCTTTTCTCCAGGGAATCCTATGTCTCCTAGCTCTCCTTTGTAACCAACTTCTCCCAAAACACCTTTTTCACCTAAAGGATGCATGAGAGTCAAATTTCTGTTCATTCTCATTGGGCACTTCTCAACTTTTAAAGGTCACAAAGTGCAGTACCTCTAAAGCCAGGGGCACCCTGTTGTCCCCTCTCTCCTTTCTGTCCATCGATGCCTGGTAGACCAGACTGGCCCTGAAAAAGACAGGCTTTTGCATGAATTATGTAACATTTAATATTGTAAGATGTGAGTGTTCGAGGGTGATTCTTACAGGGAAGCCAGGAGTTCCAGAGTCACCCTTCAGTCCAGTCTCTCCCTGAAATCCTGGACGACCCTGGTCTCCTTTATCTCCTTTTTGTCCATCTCTGCCTGGCAGTCCAGTGACACCATGTACGCCAGGGGGTCCTTATTCATGCATACAAGCATAAAATACATATCTTGGTCATCTATGTTAACATGATACAAAATGATATTCAACCAATGTTCACCTGATTCTCCCGGCTGTCCACTGTCTCCTTTGTCTCCCTTGGGGCCTTCTAAAGAGACCCCGGGCAGTCCTCTCTCTCCTGGCTGTCCTTGAGAACCTTCTGTGCCATGTAATCCTTTATCACCTTTGATCCCAGGAACCCCTGGATGCCCAGGAGCGCCTGGAAAGCCAGGACTTCCTTTATCACCTAAAAGAAGTGTGAAATAAATTCAATGTATATCCGTCTGTGTAGGTTCTGTGTAGGTACAGGAGTTGTCCATCGTAGGCAAAGATTCATCAGTCTTCATCTGATGACGATCTTCGTCCAAAGATCATCATCAGCTTAATAAAGACTTGAACACATTCGTGGGTCTCTTAAGAGCCAACCAGAAGGAGGAGTTAACCTCTAAGTCCCTCCTCTCTTGGAACTAAAGGCAGGAAAACTGTCTGTGTAGGTTCTCAGTTGTACCATCTCCAGTGTCTTGCTAATGAGCCTGGACTACTGGGCGACGTATGGCCATAGGGAAGTGTCAACAGCCTTAGAAATTAGCCCAAGGTGTGACAATAAAGAGGTAACGAGCCCTATTAGGTATGAATAGGCTAAGATGTTTTCCTACCTTTAGTTCCAAGAGAGGAGGGACTTAGAGGTTAACTCCTCCTTCTGGTTTACTCTTAAGAGACCGAGGATGATGAAGACTGAAGAATCTTTGCCTACAATAACAATGTATAGAAGGATCTACAAACAAATGGCTGTACCTTTACCGCCGTCTGTACCAGGCTTCCCTGGAAAGCCTTGTCCAGATATGCCTGCAAACCATAGCATTGGAGAGATTAGTTTTCTTGCCGGTGGGTTATATGACGTAACCAGAGAACAAGAAGTTGCTACAAGTCTAACCTGGCTCTCCTCTTTCTCCTGAGGATCCCGGGATCCCATCAACACCAGGATCTCCTTTCTCCCCAGGGAGACCAGGGGGTCCCTGTAGGCCAGGATCACCTGATAGACAAAGATTGTGCATGTGAATAAGGTCAACGTCTGGTAAACTCCATGATAACAAGAGAAGATGGGTTTCTTACCTGGTCGACCATCAGGTCCAGTTTCCCCTTGAGACCCGGGCAGCCCCACAATCCCCTTTTCTCCTGGTATTCCAGGCTGACCTACACAACAGACACCCGTTGCACAGTCAGATCAACAGAGAAGAATATTGTATAGTTACTTGATCAAATAACTTCCAGATTCTGACCAGAAAATCCAATGATTCCTTTCTCTCCTTTTGAACCCTGCAGGCCCGGTTGACCTGGCATTCCAACGTGACCCTTCTGACCCTTTTCTCCACTGGTTCCAGGGAATCCTGGCTGGCCCGCTGGCCCCTATTTTAGAATGCATATACAATAGGTCATTACATTAGAACATGTTGGCAATTATTTACCAAAGACATAGTTCTACAAGAGCCAATAGACCTTTGTTAGCTTTATCTCAATATAATATGCCTGTCAAACTAAGTATTTGTTTGCTAAAAGATGCCGCTGCTATACCCAGAGCATTTACCTTTTCTCCTGGATGCCCAGGGACTCCAATACCAGGTTCACCAGGGAGACCTTGTTCACCCTTTGTTCCCTCCTGGCCTTTGAAACCTGGGTGTCCTGGGATACCTGTGTCACCCTTTGTGCCCTTTGGGCCAACAGTTCCTGTCAAGCCAAATGCACTTAGATCAGTCTTTTTTCTTGTGTTGGCTGATGTTATAATACTGTATTATTTTATCTTCATCAAATAAAGTTTTTTTATGCTTGTACCTGGTATACCCATTTCTCCAACTGTTCCTTTCTGTCCAGGTGGCCCCATGTAACCAGGTTCTCCAGGAACACCCTGGTCTCCTTTTTCACCTGTGAAGTAGAATAGCAATAATATAATGTTTAGTCAAAAAAACAAACGATAATAAACTACGTATATCATCGTGGATAACACCCAGAAATGTTACCTGATTGCCCAGGTTGACCAGCTTCTCCATCTTTTCCTGGCATACCAGGGTCTCCAGGCATTCCTCTGTATCCTTTCTGTCCACTAATGCCAGGATTTCCTGACAGAAATCAACATTACAACATTACAAATCATTCAGTTTACTTCACAACAGAACACAGTTGTATAGTACCACACCTGTGTCTCCAGTGTCTCCTTTATCTCCCTTCATATGCTCCATTTCCACCCGAGACATGTTTCCAGGTGGCCCCTCAAGTCCCTGGTCTCCTCTCTCTCCTTTCTGCCCAGAGTCTCCTACGTCTCCTCTGAACCCAGTAAGACCCGGGTCACCTGACACACATAGCAGGAAAGATCATTAGTGAAAAAGTGTCTTATACATGATATTTATTTGATGTGTGTCTCCCTCACCTCTCAGACCAGGAGCTCCACGTCCACCAGATGGGCCAGGAGACCCTGGCACTCCTGGTGTCCCCATGAGTCCCATCTCACCTTTGGGCCCTTGACAACACCCAGCCATAAGTCTTTTTATGGCACAGGACACAAAGATGCGCCTATGCAGAATTTTGGGTATTGTGCCAATCTTTACCTTGACTGCCAGGAAGTCCATCTCTGCCTGTTAAACCTGGAGGACCAGGCAGGCCTTTGGAGCCATGTGGTCCTGGAAAACCTGGAGCTCCTTTCTCACCCTGAAGTCCTGGCATATCCAGACCCGGAGGGCCTGGGAAGCCTTTTTCTCCCTTTTCACCTTCTCTGCCTGTATTCCATGAAACATTACCAAATTACATAAACTGTGTGTATAAATGTTTTGCTTCAAAAATTGTTAAATTTGCACTCACCAGTTGGACCTGAGTCTCCAGGTAGTCCTTGTGGTCCAGGGACTCCAGGTGCCCCTTTACCAGCTGGACCAGGAGCACCCACCTGTCCAGGAGGGCCAGGAGGACCAGCATCACCTTGAAAATACAGTGCAGTAGCGTTCAATGTTCAATATTCCATAAAGACATTCACGAGGGATGCTGTGTGAACATTCATGCAACTTGTTACCTTTAATTCCTTGAGGGCCTAGTGGGCCAGTCGGACCGTCTCTTCCAGGGACACCAGGATGTCCGATGTTACCTTTCTCACCTTGAAAACCAGGGAACCCAGAAGGACCCTGTGCACCTTTAGGCCCAGGCAGACCACGCCCTGGATCGCCCTACAGCCATAATAATAATCATGTTGTTATACAATTTTACTAAACTGCGTCTTTCTATGAATTTATAATGAAACTTATTTTAACATAAATGATTTAAGAAATGCTGACTTTTTGACCCGTTGGACCTGGTTTTCCTGGCAGACCATCACGACCTGGTTTCCCTACTTCTCCTGGTAACCCTGGAGTTCCTGGGATTCCACTGAATCCTGTCCAATTATGTGTTTGTATTTTAGAAACTAAAAAAAAAAAATCTCTTTTCATGAGCTCATATAAGTACTACCTTTGGCACCCGTTGGTCCAGGCAATCCTATTCCTGGTGTTCCTGGTTCACCCTTTTGCCCCGGGAACCCTGGTGTCCCCAAGTCTCCTTGAGGTCCTCTATTCCCTGCACCACAAAAACTCAACTTCAGCATTTCACGATACGCAATATACAGTTGGTCATCAATTTTACTATTGTCAATAGTTACTCACCTTGAAGTCCAGGTAAACCAGGTTCTCCCCGTGGCCCAGGAGAACCCTGGGGTCCGGGTGTACTCACACCCTGTCCTGGTTCACCTTTACCACCTGGTTTATGCATTTAGTGGAAATATAACGAATTATAAAAAGAGTGAGTAAAGAATGGTGCATATTAACCTTCAGTTCTTGGTAACACTGTGCTCACCAGGTGGTCCAGGAGCTCCAGGGAGACCTGGTCTGCCTGGACTGCCCTTTTCTCCACTTTCACCAGGACGGCCAAACCCTGGGATCCCTGGAGAACCTCTCTCCCCAGGAACTCCAATGACACCAGGGTCTCCATCTGGTCCACGCTCACCCTTGATGCCTTCTTTAGCCTGACAAAACAAACGTAATGAGCATACTGTAATGTTGGTTAGCTGTTTGGTACTTGAGAACCTCCAACAACATACTGAGCTTGTTGTTGGTCAGTGGCACTAAACCTAAAGCAGCCGTATCGTGAGCCATCACAAACTCGGTTGGGTTAGGCGTTAATCTTACTATTAAGTTAAGAAATAATCTTTGTCTGGACAGGTTTTAAATTTGATGTAACTCTAGACCGTCATCATCAGCTGGGAGTTGAGACTTACATACACAGCTTTGCTTTTGAAACGTTCTATAGTTACAGCAAATCTAACACCTGTCCAGTTGACATTTGTATTTTGACCTGGATGTTTAACCAACATAAACTCACTGTCGAGTTACTTGCTGCTCTTGATAAAAAACAGTGCTTTGGGAGTTTATAAGTTTTACTTCTTCTCACTCCTTTTTCGAGTTTGATGATATTCAGAAAAAATGTGTACATGTATGTTAGTTGAAGATGTTGAAACTGCAAATGCTGCGCATATGCATTTAAGTAAACATGGTATTTATTGGAATTCAAAATAAATATTTTCATTCATTCTTTTTACTGAACACTGTGGTTCATGCTGCTTTAAAGCATAGGCATAGGCTTTGTTTGGAAATCAGATCATGTGGTTTCCTGGTTCACAAATTAGTTGAGTGACAGGACCCAGTGTTTTAAATATAAATCTGTGTTATTCATCTTTCAGTGTCCAGTAAGGAATCAATATTAGGACTCCTCCTGTTCATTATGTACATTCATGAATCAGATGCTATTATGCATTTTATTCTGTTTTGGATTAAGCCCTGCTAAAGCTGTTGAATCTCTGCACTAGCACTAGTCATTTTCATTGTGTGATTGTTTTTAATCTCAATGGGACTTTCCTTACTAAATACAGGTTAAGTCAATAATAATAAAACAAACAAACAAACAAACAATTACAACAAATGTAACAGGTGTAAAAGTTGAAATATATTTTAAATACATCAAAAACATACAGGTTCTCCTTTGAAGCCAGGTGTTCCGGGTATGCCATCTCTGCCAGGCTGTCCATTCAACCCAGGCCGGCCCGCTGAGCCAGGGGTACCAGGCAGCCCCTTCTCTCCCTTCAGACCAGGGGCCACATAGATGTCACCGGGTTCGCCAATAGCACCTGGAGATCCCCTTAATCCAGGACTACCTTGAGTTCCCTGGGAACACACAACATCAGTGAAAACCTCCACACAGGGATTCTTTTAATCTTAGTTTCAATGATTTGCTCACAGGTCTGCCAGAGGTTCCAGGTGCTCCCGACTGACCCTTTTCACCTTTGCCCCCAACTGCACCAGGAGGTCCTGAAATATGAACCATTATTGGACATTAATAGATGATCTGGATTTCAATTAGGTAAATATTGTCTTGATGATTGAATAAAATGAACACACCTAGCTCCCCCTTTGGGCCAATAGGGCCTGGTAAACCTGGGGACTCCAGACCCTCACACTGGACACATGTGTCTCCTTTATCACCTGAGAATGATCACATGAGGTCATTTTAACACTCAAATGTCATGGCGTTCCACCGAATGACCACACTTTGGTGTGCTGACATCACCTTTCTGTCCCAGCTCTCCCTGCAGTCCCAGGGGCCCAGGTGGACCAGGAGCCCCTTTCTCAATGTCACAGTTGAGTATATTAGCTGTAAGTCAAACGTGACACATTTCATTTATAATTTACATATTTGAAGTTATACTTGAACAGTTTATAAAATGTGCGACAAACCCAGAGGTCCAGGAGGTCCGGGTTGTCCTGCTGGTCCTGGGTCTCCCGGGCGCCCGATCAGAGACTCTCCATCCAATCCTTTCTCGCCTTTTTCACCAGCATTTCCTTTTATACCCCTGTCTCCTTTAGGCCCTTCGATGTGACGCCCTGATATTCAGACGGTAAAATGAGATTAGCATGAGATTAGCATAACTGAGCACTTTGTTGACAGTAGTGGCATACCTGGTGGTCCAGCTTCTCCCGGAGGCCCAGAAAAACCTGAGAAGACACAAGTTCATTAATTATTATTAACAGTAGGAAAATAGGATAATACTAAAGGGAAACCTCAGCATGATCACATGGTATCAATTGTGTGTGTGCTAGTTGCATTGTACCTTTATCTCCTTCCAGTCCAGGGAGACCCCGAGGACCTGGAGGACCAGGAGCACCACTACCCTGAATGTATAAAAAAAAAGAAAGAAAGAAAGAAGAGTTATTATTTATTTTAAAACTTGCTTTTAATCACATTATACAGTATTAAAGTTATATACAGTGAATACAGAAGTGTGTCTCTAGTAAATGTAAAAGAGCAAATACCAACTTCCATTGTGGGTCTTTAGGCAAGATCCTTTACTGCCTACTGCCTACCTCCCACAATGATGAGAGTCAGTGAAAAGTATGACATGCCGGCTCAGACGTCGCCCAACCAAGTTAGGTGCTGGAGAACCAGAGCACCTTGATGAGAAATAGCTACTGGTACAAGATGGAAATAGGCAAGATGTAAGAACAAGTCATCAGCTCAGAAAGGTGCAATGAGAACTAGAGCAACAGTGATGCAGATGGTAGAGTGGGTCGTCTCAAGACTAGAAGCTCAAGGGTTCGAATCCCAGCTCCCACAGATGTACTGTATCTGTTGTTGTGTCCTTGTGCACCCACCTTGCCTAGTGCTTTGAGTAGAAAAGTGAGAAAATAGAAAACAAATGCCCAAGAGGTACAACCAGATGCCGATATCTGAAGCTCTGGAAATTTCCAAACAAAGACTAATGTAACGCCTAAAGAGGTACATGAGAGAAAATGAAGCCAGAAGAATAAAGAATAAATAATCTGTTCTCGACTCAGCCAGCTAAAGTGTACGCTCAGGTTAACAATAGCAGAGCAGACCCACCAAAGCTGGAAACCTTAGAGAACCTTCTCTACCACCTGCTCTGCTCTGGTTCCCCAGCACCTGACGCAAACCTTGTTTGACCGGGCAACGTCTGAGTATTGCATGTCATACATTGTCTCTCATCATACATATAAGGTAGGCTGCAACGTGAAGGGTCTTGCCTGAGAACCCACACTTGAAATAGTATAGTATAGTATAGTATAGGCAAAGATTATTTAGTCTTCATCTGTACTCTGTAGTTGAAGTGCAGGACGTTTTGTTCTTTATCCAAAGATCTGAGTTTACTCTTTTGAAATCATAATGAAACAGAAACTACTTAAATGTCCCTGATCTAACGTTCACAACAGAACACAGTTGTATAGTACCACACCTGGGTCTCCAAATGTCTGAAAACTGTTCAGGAGCAAAGAAAAACTCACTTCAGCTGAAATACAGGACAAAATTGATGCACAATATGTAACATTTTTGGTCAGGGACATTTGGCTAGTTTCTAGTTGAAAAGCATCAACAAACAGGTTTTTTCCACAATAAACAGCTTGACGCGACCACTAACCATGAGTGAAATAAAGGTTTTTGTGTTATTATTCATATTCTATGAAATGCACAAGTTAAACATATTACTTATAATAAAAATAAAATGCTTTTGAAAAAAAAGGCCTGCCCAATTTTAAGAATGCCCTATACGTAGTATAGTATGCGTAGTACTCCTCATAATTATTATATTGTGTTACTTACATAGCCTGGGGGTCCCGTTTCTCCTTTTTCTCCCTGAAATGTTTCATATGACAGTAAATTACATTAATACTGCTGCGTGTGTAAAACATAGTCAGTGACATTACTTACCGGCAGGCCACTCTGTCCTGGAATTCCAGCAAAACCTTTTTGTCCCTAAAAAAATTTAATAAAATGTAAGCTTGTGAACAGTTAGAAGGCTTAAATACAGTATATTGGTTCAGTACCGTGTGGCCAGCTTCTCCATCTTTGCCTGGTTTGCCCTTGAATCAGAAAGACTTGAGTGAGTTACTTTAACATTGTAATGCATTCTACTAGTTACAGCTTTAAAAGTCTAATGTTTGTATTACTACTGTCTCAAAAATGTAACTAAGTTACTCTACTTTGAGTTACTTTTGAGTTATTTTTGGCAAAATATTAATTTAAAATAGTGAGAATAATGCAATAGTGCAGTCGATGATCTCCTTTTCCTCAGCCGTCCTGACTCTCTCGTGTTTTGTTTGTTTTTTCCCTTTGTACATCAATGCAAACCATTTAAAAACACGTCATATTTGGACACTCACCCTCGGACCAGGAGGACCAGCTTCACCTTTAACCCCTTGAAGATATGGTACACAGAATCCCTGCAAAGAAGAACATATTTACAATACTAGGATATGAGTGAATTATTTTGTTATTAAAAATGCACTAACTTTGTCTCCTTTGTCTCCTGGATATCCCCTGTTGCCCTTTACAAAAGAAACCACTCATTAAAACCACAGAGATCATCATTCTGGTCATTGATGTGCTGTTGAATCTTTGGTTAGTAATACCGGAGGGCCAGGAATATGGATAGTAGTAGTGGTGGCTCCTTCGACACCACTGTATGGTCCAGGTGGGCCAGGAGGGCCACGCAGTCCTCGGTCGCCCTGGAGAGATTTAAAACACAGTATAAAAACCTTTGTGAGAATAACATGTACAAACCCAAATAGGTTGAATATTTGATTCATTACTTTTATATTTAATAGAGGTTTCAGACAAATGATCTGCTTACCTTATCTCCTTTCTCACTCACAAAGGCCAGCCGATCTCCCTGTGACAAAAAAAAGGAAAACTCAATTGTCCATTGATGACTGAGAGACTCATTTTGAACTTGTGTATTCAGAATGTGTCTTACTTTCTCTCCAGGGGGTCCAGGAGGTCCAGAATCTCCCTGAATAAACAGTCAAATCAATGCTAAAAATGCACAACACAGTAAATGTAGATCAATCTGAAGATGTGCTCACTTTTGGTCCTTGATCCCCTCGAGGTCCGCTTGATCCTGTCGGTCCAGGGGGCCCAACTGGACCCTTATGACAAAGAGTGACAAATTAAACATCTGTCACAACAGGTTACACAGTATGCTATCAAAACTTACTGGGAAGCCAGGAGTACCCGGAAAACCTCGGTCTCCTTTTAGTGGAATAATCCCAATGACACCACCAGGGTCACCCTAGCATTTGGAGACACTTTGATTAGTATTGCCTTCAGAACATAAGTGATCATGCTGGGGGCTGGAGGAGTGGTGAGGATATGTGGGTGGCACTATTGAACACACTGGATTAGACATACAATTTTCATTTTATTTGTTGATTTGAGCAATTGGTGTCAAAATAAAAGGCAGAAATGAATACAGACATCACTTAAATTAGATGGGTTTCCTCTGTGTTGAGTGCTCCAGTTTCCCCGAGGACCCCAAAACATGCACAATAGGTGAATCCTCCAGCCAGGCGAACATGACTATTGGCCTGGCTAACACCACACTGAGGTTGAAATATAAAACGCTTATCGCTTTTTCACTTCCATTGTATTTTCTTAACAACCATCTGATACATTGTGTGCATTTACAACATATACAGTACACATCATATTAAATACTTATGGCCTTTTGTACAATGCTACATCAGCACCTTGTAGCCAAAACATTCATATACTGAATATATATGGAATACATAAAAACGTGTGACTACAATTTTTGCTTACCTTCATTCCTGCAATTCCTGGGATCCCCTAAGAAGATACACAGATGAAAAATGTAATTGTTTAGACTTAGACAGACTTCATTGATGCACAAGGGAAATTGCGTTGTTACAGTAGCTCAGATACTAATCTTAAAATAAACAATAACAACAAAATGATAAAATGTGAATAAAGAGTCAGAATATAGGTGCTCTGGCATATACCTGCACATATCTGGGAATATGTACACATTTACAAGTAAAAAATTCAAGATAGGATACTAAACAGTAAAATTTGAATGATAAATACAACGCCAAAGCAGATTTATTGTCAGGAACATTGTTATAGTGGAGCTTAAAGTCATTTAAAATAACTAAAATATTTTCTCTTCTCTGAACTGATGGCCTATTATTTAAGTTAATGCAGGTTACTTTAGTTATAAAGTCTGGCTAATGCTTTGTTGCCAGATGGGGCAACAGTGGGGGAGATGGTAGAGCAAGTTGTCTCATGATCAGAAGTTTGGGGGGGTCAAATCCCAGCTCCCCCAGCTGCACACTGCCATTGTGTCCTTGGGTAAGACACTTCATTCACCTTGCCTGCAGTGCCTGTAACACCGTATATAAGGTGAGACCATTTACCATGAACATGACTGAGTGCCTCCTGTGAGCAGCGGCCCCTCGCCTCGTCCCCTGGGCCAATCGTTTCAGGGGGAAAGCTGCGCCCACCTGACACAATGCTCCACTGCTATGAAATAATGGGCTAACAATATGTTGGCACCTGATTGTGTTGATGTTTTTAAAGCTCATATTTTGTCATGTGATCTGACGGCACAGTCCATTTAAAATGTATGACCACCACCAAGACTTAGTGGTTTGATTTAGATTTTACTTTTTGACCTATAGGTTTAATATTATTTAATGGCGTGCATTGACTGCCTTTATTCCTGGTCTGCGTTGTAATGGGTCATGTTCTGTGTGTCCATTATACATTATGGATATATTGAATTGATGAGTTTGTGGGCTTTATACAACTTGAATCTTATTGATATGAATGGATATCATAACAGCAGCACATATGTGTACAACGGCATCAGGACTTGATTCAGACATACTGTTAATAATTAATCATGTATTAGTTTAACAGGGACACTGTGCTTTAGGTCAGAGCTTAAGCCAGTTTCCATCTGCAGACCCTGAGCCGGTCAGTGAATACTGGCTCTAGTACTGGTGTGCCGACAGATTCATTTAGGCCTGTCCCTGTGTCTTGCTGATGGTTTGATTTGTGTGGAGCTCTGGAAATGAGCATAATTAAATATTTAATGACCAGTGCTGCCGATTACTAAGTAATCCACTATTGTAATTAGATTACTTTGTAGTAACGTTGTAATGTAACAGGATTACAATAGCAAAACTGGTAATTAGATTATAATGACTTTATCAAGTAACGATGCAAGATTGCTTTTGGAAAGAGTAATCAGTAATCAGTAGTTGGATTACTTTTATGTAGTAATCCCAACAACACTGTAATGACATTTACCAGTGAAAAGTTTTTTGGTGCTCAGGGGCTAATCCTTAAAGAAAGAAATCAAAAAAACGTCTCAAGTTTCTTACCTGTGGTCCTTGAAGTCCAGGGATACCAGAGGTGCCATCTCTGCCTCTTTCACCCTAACACACACAATAAGCATGCTGTTACTGGTACAACCAGATAACTGAACAAGCTCTGTCATTACAGTGACAAAGAAGGGGCTTACTTTAGTCCCATTGCATCCTGGAATACCTGAGGCACCAGGTGGGCCGTCATTTCCATTGATACCCTAACAAACAACAGTTAATGTGGAAACATTAAATATTATGCAGCATGTATTGAAGAGACATCTAGAAACTTACCGGCAGTCCAGGATTTCCTGGAAAACCTGCCAAACCAGGAGGTCCCTGTGAGAGAACAAACACATCTGTGTCATTTG
This sequence comes from Lesueurigobius sanzi, assembly GCA_900303255.1. Taxonomy (NCBI): domain Eukaryota; kingdom Metazoa; phylum Chordata; class Actinopteri; order Gobiiformes; family Gobiidae; genus Lesueurigobius; species Lesueurigobius sanzi. The sequence goes on along the minus strand of OMNZ01002235.1, from coordinate 4,706 downwards.
CCGAATGTTCCCAAACACTTGACTATTGCCTTTGATCTGTCATCACTCACCCGCACTCCTTTCAGTCCAGGAGCTCCTGGCTCACCTGTGTCTCCCTGTGGGACAAATCATCAAACCAGTACACATGTAATATCCTTTAATGGTGTGACTTCACTCACATCTAAAAGTGTGTCTATAAATGTGTTTTTACCTTTGGGCCCATTGGCCCAGAGGGCCCCTCATGCCCCTGCATCCCTGGAAACCCCATGTTCCCCTGAAGTCCAGGAAAACCACGCTCACCCTGGACAACAAAGAATATTCAAATAAAACACAAAACCAGGAAAAGTCTTCATACACATGTGCACATGAGAAATGAAAAAAGTTATGTTTTTGTGAAAACTGTAAAAAAAAAAAAAAAGAAATGAAACGTTTGCAATAGCGTCATTCTGCCATGGTGACGTCACTAACTTGACAATGAAAAGGCATGTAATTTCACACAAACACCACTAGATGGTAGCAATGAGCTACAGTACAGGCCCTGTGCTACAGCCTGTGCAGGGTGTTTTCTCATCAGTGAGATAAATGTATAATCATTATATGGTCAAGAGGTTTTTTTCTCTTGTTGCTTTGACACATTTCTCTGATCAGAACTAGAATTATGAAATGCAATTGTTCAACCTGCAAATAATTTAGTTGCCTTTGCAAATCACACAAATACATTTTCTAGTAGTTAAAAAAAATAATAAAAAAGATATTCCTCCATTGTATTGACACATTGCTACCATAATGGTTAAACCAAGTGTCAAGGCCTGATATTCCCAACACTTAGGCCAGGAGAGTTTAACCAGATAATGCCTAATGGCAAATTGTCAAGTACATAACAAGTGTTATACAAGAAATTATAGTAGAAAGCATGAACGTTTCTCAGGGCACACTGCCAACTGCCTCTGAATGTTGCTCCAAACCTACTCAAATATTGCAGCTCATCTACAATAACTGTAATCTAAAATAAATTGAATAAGTACAGTAACCTGTTTGTGTTATGACAAAGGTGAGTCTCTGGATATGTTTGCAGGGAAAAAGTTTTTAGATCTAAAAAGGGTGTCAATCTTTGGAAATGATGACATGCACTATTCCTCATGAGGAATATCCTTGAAACACAAATCTGCCAGTCTCCACACAGCCCCTGGAAACAAGTTGAAACCTTTTGATGTTAATAATGTTGCACAAAGGGGTTAGCTGCTCTGATGTGTCACTGTCAGAAATGTTAAGACATTTTGATTGATTTCAACAAAGCATTTGTAGCAGGTTGTTTGATTTCTGCATAATTACTGTTGTGTTGTGAACATAAATAAATGTCCCCAAGTGAATGTAAGTGTGGGGTATAGGCTACAGCTTTCAGTCCAGCTGTGCCCAGGACATGCTCTAGTTCAGGCTCATATTTTCCCATCCCAAGTCCTGCTGCTTGACTGCCCCACGAGGACAGAGACATTATTATGGCCTCACATAACCTTCTGTTTTATTACTTTGTCTTACAGAATTCTCACCTTTGTTCCTTTCACACCACTGCAGTCACATTTTCCACAGGAAGCCCCACAGCCCTACAGACAAGAGAAACATCACAATTATTGACAAGAACTTTTTGAGATATTTATTCATTTATTTTACAGCTTACAGACATAGCCCTTGACAAAAACCTTTATTAGGACCAAATTCACAAAGCACTGGGTGAAAAGTGCTCTTTGTTGTTGGCTGACAGTTGATTCTATTGTTGCATTCAGCCATCCTGGACATTGTGGAAGGTGCGCATATTGAAAATGAAACAGTGTGGTCAAACCATATATTGATTTGCATTCATTGGGCATCATTCAGGAATGTGATTCTCGAAATGTTATAAGATCTTCTTAAAGAGAGATGCCCCAAATTCATGAACGTGGCACTGAGAACACGTCCCCTCATGATCAGGATATTTACATTACACTGACTATGTAAATACAAAGACGTCTATATATGAACATGACAAGAGCATGAGGCAGTACTCATTTACATTTACATGTGAGTAACCTTTTAAAGTTGCTATACTTTTTGGAGTAATTTTATCACATACCTTTTTACATCTATAATATTTTAAAGTGACAAATGAAAATCATTTCAGTTTAATTCATTAGAAATCACAATTTTTAATATATATTTTTTTACTTGAGTATTTAATATTTGTATGTTACTTTGTTTTTTCTAAATGATGTTCCTCTAATTGTAAATAGTCTACAGTATTCTGTCTAAAGTCCCGTCCTCTGATCATGACGTGATTGAACCTACTAACGAGCAGCAGCTGTCACTGCTCTTTGCCACCTCTGATCACTGTCATTCTCTCAAAAAATATATTTTTTAGAAAAATGTTAGTCGTGCTGTGCAAGATTTAGAATTTTTTGTCTATTTTGACTGTGATAATATTCTAAAACTGCAGATTTTCTATGCGCAAGAGTTCTGAAGTTTGTTTCATGAATGAGGCCCAATGTTCTGACAAAAGAGTTTTCAGTAAATGTCATTAGGTGTCTTATCAATAACCATGTTAAAAATATGTGGCCTGTTGCAGTTCTTGGGACGTAGTGAACTATGAAAGGAGTACTAGACATGAGCAATAAACATGTAATAATTGTTTAGACACAGCCCAGGGTTGAACCATGGTGCCTCACAGGGGTTATTAGTAGGGCTGTGCTCAATATATCGTATCGGCAATATATCAATATATCGTTATGGAGCACTTGACAATACAAGTTTCGTATCGAGGCACCTGTATCGTGATATGGAAATTATAAAAGAAAATGAATTAAATCTGCTTGTTTTACCCCTTTGTTTATTCATAACACATCACAACATGCTCACTACTGCAATTGCAGGTTTCAGTTGCGGAACATAATAAAAACTACTATTTATTGGACCTATGAGATCATTTTCCTTCAGTTTCTCTGGAATATGTATTCTATTGTGGACGCTGTATCGGGATATGTATCGTATCGTGAAGTTGTTGGCGATACCCAGCCCTAGTTATTAAAGAGCTTTCGAAATCCTATTCGGCTTGAAACAGTTTTCTGCTGCCTGCATGATGGGAGTGAATCATATACAGTACAGGCCAAAAGTTTGGACACAACTTTTCATTCCATGTGTTTTCAATGTGTTTTCTTTATTTTCATGACCATTGATAAAGAAGAAATCCACAAATGAACCCTGATAACACACCTGTGAAGTGAAAACCATTTCAGGTGACTACTTCTTGAAGCTCATCGAGAGAATGCCAAGAGTGTGCAAAGCAGTAATCAGAGCAAAGGGTGGCTATTTTCAAGAAACTACAATATAAAACATGTTTTCAGTTATTTCACCTTTTTTTGTTAAGTACATAACTCCACATGTATTCATTCATAGTTTTGATGCCTTCAGTGAGGATCTACGATGTAAATAGTCATGAAAATAAGGAAAATACATTGAATGAGAAGGTGTGTCCAAACTTTTGGGCTGTACTGTATTTCTGAAGTGGCATTACAGTAATTGGAAGGAGCATTTCTCTTGTAATTAAGTTTAATAGAGCCACACAGAAACAGAATAAATTTGACTGGAGTGGATCCATGCAGCTGGTTTCTTCCACTCAGCTTCTTCCTCTGGGCTCTCTGAAGGATCAAGCCTGGGAACTGGAGCGCTCTGTTTAGCCTCTGTCTTCCACACTGCCCCCCTCCTTCTCTCTCTCTCTCTCTCTCCTGTCTTTCCCCCCCGCTGTATCCCACCATTCATTCCAGCTGTTCCTGGACTCACGTGCAAGGCGTTTGGCCAAAAGTCTGTCAGGGGTTTTTGGGGGGCTTGTTCAGGGTCTTTGGGCCCAGGCAGAGGGTGCATATGTCTGCCTCTTGTCCAGCAGACGGCTGCAGTTTGATCCATCACTGCCCTGACCGCTTAAACGCACATCTGTCATAGTTACATTTCCTTTACTGACATGTCTATAACAGAATCAATATGTAGGTCACTGGCAGAGGACTGTACTTCCTGGAGCTGTTTTAACACACAGTACTACCTGAAGTATGTTATTTTGAAGTAACAGTACTCTACAACTGGTGGATTCATTTGTTGAATTTTTATCTGCTAAAACATGCCAGCGTTTGTGACAATGAGTTTTTATTATTTCAGCTTCAAATGATCATCTAATGTTTTTTCAACGAGAATTTGCTGGAAAATATAGTATTTAGCATAAGTCATCTACTAAATTAAATTGTAATTTGGGGTCGCGGCTTATTATTGCTGATTGATGGTGGGTCCAGTTTACGGCTGGGTACCGTTAAACGATACCAGTCTGGTATCGAAAAATTAATGAAGGTACAACCGGTATCGAAAAATAAATTGGTACCGAAAACTGGTACCGAAAAAATATTTATCACTAGAAAGCAAATTTGTCTTCCTGGTGGGTCTGAGGCTGCACTAAAGAAAGGGCTCAGGTGTTTCAGCTCAAATAAATGATAAAAACACTAAAAGAAACAGTATTTTATCGAATAAATGATCATTATTGTTCTGTTTTATGGTATAAATGACTCGATTTGAGAATATTAGTCTTGTTTAGAGCAGTTTTGACTAGATTAGGCACATTTACTACTGTCATCTAGATTATTTGGTTTATTTCATGACAATTTTTACTGATTCTAAGGTAATCTCACTTGAATTAGGGAAATAAAACTGCCCAAAGA
>OMNZ01002203.1:6500-26409 GCA_900303255.1 Lesueurigobius sanzi | reverse complement strand
TTATCGATCACCTAAAGCTAATTTGGTCATTAATTGACATTAGACTTTCACAAACAAACAGTTTTACCGTTCAAAAAAAGAAATCATATTTTTGTCCCAATTTTTAATGTGAAAAATCTGGTCACCCTAATTTAGATGGATAATTTAAACTTGTACTCTAGATCAGGACATCCCAAACTTTTCAGGCTGTGATTACCATGCGAACAATCCGAGACCCTGACTGACACAATTTACCGTATTTGTGAAAATAAATCTTTCAATGTTGAATGCTACTTGTGCTTTCAGGTGACTATGTTCTGCCACGGAGCACGTGTGGGGTTCTATCAAGGCGAAATCTCTCTCCTAACGGACGACATGAAAACTCTCAAGCCCACTTTTCTCCCCGTCGTTCCCCGTTTACTAAATCGGATCTATGACAAGGTCTGTGAAACGGTTGTGGATGTGAAAATAAGCCGGGTGTTCGCTTGTCAAGATTTTGAAGATGCTTTTTTTTTTCCAGATTCAAGGATCTGTGACGTCACCATTTCGTCGGACTTTGCTGAATTTTGCTGTGAGGAGAAAGCAGGCAGAGCTCAGCAGCGGAGTTGTACGAAATGATAGTCTGTGGGACAAGCTCGTGTTCAAAAAGATTCAGGTCCGTAAGAATAAAAATGTTTTTTCAACAACCATAGTGGATAGTCATGGTTGCACATACTATATGCATATTTCTGAGATAGATTTGTTTCATGAATACAGTTTCTTCTTGGTTTTAATGTAATTTCATGGTTCATTTTTACAATAAACTAACAACATATAATCATGATCTCTACAAGAGTTTTGGGCACACACTGAAGTTGGTGTTTGTGTTTGCATTAGGCCAGTCTTGGTGGTAGACTCCGCTTTGCCCTCACTTCGTCGGCCCCGATCTCCCCCACGGTGCTTTCCTTCCTCAGGGCCACGCTGGGCTGCCTCATTTTTGAGGGCTACGGTCAAACTGAATGCACTGGAGGCTGCACTTTCTCTATGCCTGGAGACTGGAGAACAGGTAATCGCTCACACGCAAAAGACGGCATTTGATGATTGTGTAACATGAACATTCCTTCATCCCTGTGTCGGTGAAGCTGTTGAATGAGCAGAGATGAGATTAGTGTGTGCAGGGAGTGTGGCCATTTAGGAACTCAAATGAAAAAAAGAAGTAAATGTACTGTTTGCTCTGTTGTTTATGTACTGTACACTGTATGTTTTGTCTGGGTGGTGCTGTAATGTGGTGTCTTAATGTGCAGCTTAATGTCCTCTGTCCGAGACTAATTTCTCCCAAGGGAGACAAATAAAGTAAAGTAAGTAAATTCATCAAAATGTTTTTCAATAAAGTATCTGTGTTTTAAGGTCATGTTGGTGCTCCAACGCCTGGTGCCTTTGTAAAAGTGGTTGACATTCCTGAAATGAACTATTTAACCAAGAATGGAGAAGGAGAGGTGAGCATTGATACAATGTGAATATTTTAGACATGCCTTAACCTGACATGCCTACCTGTAATTTGTGATGAACAAAAATGTGCTATATTTAGGTATAGAAAGCTTGTTTTTCCCATCTAATTACTGCATTTATAATATAGTATTATTTATTTTTTTATACCCCAGCTTTAAGGCTGAATGTTGTTTGCTAACATATTTTTCATTTGTTTCTAGATCTGTGTTAAAGGCCCAAGTGTCTTTAAGGGCTACTTGAAAGACCCAGAGAGAACAGCAGAGGCCCTGGACAGTGATGGCTGGCTGCACACTGGTGACGTGGGGAAGTGGCTTCCTGTAAGATTTATCCATGGGTTTCAGTCACATAACTTTATCATGTCTGAGTTTTTCCATCACCTCGAATGGATTGTGTATGTTGAAATAGCATTGATTGGGTTTATCAAGTGGTCAAGGCTACAGATTTCTGTGTGGAGTTTGCATGTTCTCCCCGTGTCTGAGTAGATTTCCTCCGGGTGCTCCGGTTTCCCCCACCACTAAAAACATGCACAATATATCAGGATGAATGAGTGTGTTTGTGTGCAAATGTGGGACAACGGATGGAAATTCGCCCAAGGTCTTATATTAACAACCCTGTTGTAATGATCATGTTCTGAAAAACATGCAGCTCTTGTTTACTTTAGCGTTTAACATGTGTTTCCCGTTTCCGCGTTTGTCAAGTTCAAAATGTTGTTTTACTGGACATTTATTTTATTTCTATAGTTGATGTTTACATGTCTGATTTTCTAGAATGGCACCCTACGCATCATTGACAGGAAAAAGCACATCTTTAAGTTGTCCCAAGGTGAATACATTGCTCCAGAGAAGATCGAAAATGTCTACATGCGCTGTGTCCCTGTCCTCCAGGTGTTTGTGCATGGAGACAGTTTACAGGTGAGATGCTAAGGCATTGGTATTGTACTGGTGAATCGCACTTTGACATGTATTATTGTTGTGTGTTAGTCTTGCCTTATAGGAATAGTGGTGCCTGACCCAGAAGTGTTTGTTCAGTGGTCTAAAGAGCGAGGTTTTCTCGGATCCCATCAAGAGCTGTGCCAGAACCCTGTATGTAGCCCTCTCCCTCTCCTGTTCATTCAGTGTACTGCATCATTAATTACATGTGATCAATGTTTAGGATGTGAAGAAGGCAGTGCTGGAAGACATGAAAGATGTTGGTAAAAAAGCAGGGTTGACGTCACTTGAGCAGGTTGGTATCATTTGACCCATCTGCACTTCTAATTACCAAGCGTCCGCCTTACAAATTGACCGAGCATCTTGATCTCGTTCAAGGTGAAGGATCTGTATTTGCACGCGGAGATGTTCAGCATCGCCAATGGCCTCCTCACTCCAACGCTTAAAAGCAGACGGACTGATATCCGCAAGTTTTTCCAAGAACAACTCTCAGCGATGTACAGCAAGATGACAATTTGAGGCCTGGAGTCACGTGTGAAAACTGAGGTCCTCTTGAGGGATTATTCAGACAGTTTACAATGGGGCGGTATAGGTGCTCTTAGCTTCAGATGTTTTATGTAGCACTAATAAGGACTGTTGGAGCACATTGTCCACCACCTTGCCCGACACACATTTTAAGTTGGTGGTATAAACCTGTGTAACATTTAACTTAATATTGATAAGCAGAACATTAGGTCACACATCAACTTGTCTGAATGCTAGGGAGAGGTCAAAAAGTCCTATTCTAGCTAACTTTTTTTGTTGAAATGTGTATTTGTCAAATTGTGACAAGACAAAATGTAAATACTGTACATCTGTCTACTGAAGCATGTTGGAAATGTCTCAAATAAAAATGGCATATTTGATTGTAATGGTACTTGTAATAATAATGCACATGTCATGTATTAATACACTCAAAGCTAAAGTAAATGAACAAATGTATAAATAACTAGTAAAGAAACTTAATTACACAACACCTTCAGTTCAGTTATTCATGACAAATTAACCATAAACAAGATAAAGTACAATAAATAGATCTCTTGCTATGAAATTGAACGTATCAAAAGCAGAGTTAACAATGACACTATATGGTCCGTTCATCTCTGGTCCCACATGACGGAACAGCGTATAGATTACACCCAGATAAGAGAACAAAGAACTATAACAAAGGAACATAAGGCATCTTCTGTTTCTGCCACTAGATGGCGCACCAGCCATAGCGTTGGGCACGCGCGAAGCCCTGCGCTGCACGCGAAGGTAACCGCGTTCAACCATGTCGCCTCGCTCTTTGACATCGGCCAGGTCAGAGCTGTGTCTATGCAGGCACATTAAAACGGGTAACCGGGACCAGCGGGGGAAATGTTGGATAGCATTAGCGCACAAAGGGGCCAAAACAGATAATTAAACTTCAGACTGACTTCAAGTAATATAGTGACAGACGTGGCGAGACCCCCGTCTGATAAATAGACCGCTGCACTTGGTTGATGGCTTTGCTGAATGTGGCATCACAATAAAATGGAAAAGAATGATTGGAGTGCAGTCCCAAGAAACATAATAAAAAAAATAACAAATAGGAAAACAATATCAAGGCCACAGTTTAGGAGTCAGAAGGAGGTGAAATCCACGTAAAGGCCAGAACAGAGTACTGTGTTTCCCATCAGTCGTCGGCTACAATGGACAGAGCTCGCAACTCGTTTAGCTTGGCCTCCGTCTCCTTCTCTCTCTGCTCGTCAGTCAGACCCGCCTGATCAATCTGCTCCGTTAGGTCGCTGAAGATGTTGTACATTTCAGTGAAGTACACCACCTGTGGGACAAGCAGTACATCAGGTTAGAGTTTGTATCAGATGGCTTGACACCACTTACAACAAAACAATGTGCCAAGATAACCCGGGAAACTTCCTCACAGCTTAATCTGGCTTTACTTACAAGTCGTAAGCTGATGGACTCTTCCACCCTTCTAATGAGAAGTTATTCGGTAACAGATATATCAAACAATAGCGATAAAGCCCCCAAAACCTAGCACTTCTCTGGGTAGTGACCCTGCTTTCCTCTTGCAATCTGAACAAGAGATAGCGAGTGTTCACCGCAAGCTTCCTTGACACTTCCCACCTCTGCTTCTTCCCCTTAGTTCATGAGTCAGGCTCCCCAGAGAGCCCCTTTGATGATTAATAGACTTTAATCACATTACAAGACTGCAGAAGAGTAGGCAGAGAAAGTACTGGGAAATACAACTCCATGAAACCCACACACAAAACTCAATATTTATTTATTCATTGGTGAATGCAAGACTTGAGGGTCACCTGCAGCAGCCTCTTTTGTTACAACCACATTAGGGTCTTAAGTGTTATGATACTCCATCAATTCTTGATAAAATGAAAATCGTAATTATTTATGACTTACGAAATGTCCTGGGAAGATGTAATAGTGTCAACTGAAAAGCAGACTCAAAGGCTTTGAGTACAGCTTGAATGGACTGTGTTTAGACCAATATTTGGCACCTAAACCACATAAGTGGGGTGTAAGTATTAGGTTACTGTTGTTTGTGGGGGTAAAGCGGATATTTTTTCCTATAAGTGGCTTGTTGAAAAGGCCATCGGAAACGTCCATGTAAGCAGTGATGATAATGTGGCCCAGATCAGTGTCTGGGTGACCACCTCAGCAAAGACACTATAATTACTCTGGTCACCACCAGAGGTAAACGCTGCTCCCAGTGACCACCTACTCGACCAGGAGCCCAGGGGCCAAACTGTGCTTTCGTTTATAGGACTACTGTCTGGCCTTTAAACATACGCTCCAGTCTGATGCTGAATATTTATACAGAGGGGCCAACTGACTTCTGACCTCTGGTGTGCGTATGATGAATAATGTAACTTTTTTTTAACTTGCATCAGGGCTTAAATATACAGTTTGACCATGTTTGATGTTTTTAGCTTAAAGATTGTAGTTTAAAATGTTCAAAGTGAAAGCTTGTGTTCAGGTGGACAGTGAGGACATGCAGGACGTCCCCACAGACTAAGCCTGAATGGACAGGCCTTGAGACTTGACAACAAAAGCATCTTTGTGCCTCTGGTCTCCAGCGCAGAGAGAAGGGAGTGGAGCAAGAACGCTGAGGTCCACTGGCCTCCCACGTGTGGCTCTGTGTGTAAACACATGTACACTCATTCATGAGCCTGCTGCATGAATCAAGACAACTGAGGATGGGAAATGTTCAACAGCAGCGATATAACCCCTGAAACAAAGGTCTAAACATGAAGTAAAACAGGTCACAGTTGACAAGAGGCCTGCCCTGGCTTTTTTAAACTACAATGATTAAACAGTGTTTACCCAAATGACCAGATTTATCAACTCTTCAAAGTTCAAAGTACATCATAGAATTGTCATTAGGTCATGGGTAATGTCATTTTGTAATTAGGAGTGTGCCCATGGTTGTCCTAAAGAGGAAATGACAAGGCCTGGCAGACTGAGGGGAGTGGGAGGGCTCAGTCAGACGCCCAGCTGCTTTAAGAACAGCTCCAGGTGATGGTCCGAGGAGCCAGACAGAACGGGCCTGGACTAAATACAGTAGACCTGACTAATCACATCAAGACTCTGCACACGTCATCACAAATATGAACATATACTATGTGCCTCACCATAGGGATATAGGGTTATTTAGGACACTACAGACAGCAGCTCACCTGTGCTCGGATGAGAGCCTCAAAGCTGGGCTGGAAGTAGTCAATACGACTGTGGTAGAACTTTGGCATCTCATCCAACAACTGCTTGTTTTTGGCCTCAAAATCTTCTCGGACCGGTCTGAGCTCCTCTCTGGACTGGGGTTAGAAAGAAGCACATCAGACGTCTTCAGCAAAAAACATGTCGCCATCTCATACAATTACTGAAGGTCCTTGATACAAAAGTAGAATTTTAAGACGTTTAAGTAAGCACTTTTAAATATTTGGAAAAAATGTTTGCCTAATTCCCACAGAGAGGCAGTGCAAAAAGGCTGTAATCACGACAGAGTGAGGAGGAGTGGGTAATGTGGGCAGACTTGGCTATTAGTGGACTCAGCAACAGTGATCTGTGTGAAGCCTACTGTAGGCATGCAGTTATGGACTACACAATGAATGTGTGCCTTTCGTTAGAGACATTGGAGAGAAGGATCCAACAGTAGCACAGGTGAACACCTTTCACTGTTGTCTTGTACTGAGACTGGAGCTCTAGTTTGGGCCAGAATCATTTCTTTAAGCATATGGGTCTCCAAGGGCAGTGATGCAGGGCCTCTCCAGGGCTTTGTTCCCCTGACAGTGCTTCCTCGCTGTGTGGGAGGCTCACTGTGTGAGAAAGACTCGGTAGTACCATTGGTAAATGTGCACTTGTGTAGTGGCCTTGTGTGTGTCTGCATTTCTCAATTACGTTCCTGTATATATGCAGCAGAGCCGCTTGAAAAGCTCTACTTGAGAGCTGGTTGCTTGCGTGGGTGAGGGAGCGCACATGGACTGTAGGCATGTGCTCAACTATTTTTGTTCATATCCAGTCAGCATTTGTCTTTTTCACCTATAGCACAATAGTTACAATATGTGGCATGTAAAAGACTGTGTGCTCCTGCGTCCACCGTGTACCTGGTGCAGCTTAACCATGACAGGTCCTGTTTTCTCTTTGTCCTCGTACTTCTCCACTTTGGCCTGCAGCCGTTTGTAGTCCTGGAGGGCCTGCTCCCGCCGCTTCACGGCCATGTTCAGGCTTGGAAAAATGCCACTATACCTGTGCAAAGTAAGAACAATATTGTCTATTTCAATACAGCAACTTTAGAAAGACAAAATAAATTTGGCTCCTGAAAAGCATGCAAATCGTTTTTAATGCATCCAATCTTAAAAGATATTACAAATGAATAAAACTGCTCTTTAGAACCTATTGACGGTGCATACTCAAACCCCGGAGGACAGCTTTGCGTTAAGCTTTTTCTAATTCATTTATCTAATAACTGTAGCTCAAATTGACACAGTACAATTTATTTTCTGACAATTACCATATTCCTAATGAAAATATATTCTTGCAATGAGAATCCTTGTCTTCAGCACTAAAAATAGGAAAACACTCATCTGTAACTTAGCAACAGGAGTCTAAGCTCCATCCTGGGACTTGTTGCACTGATTTTGTGGCAGCTTTCAATACAAAGTAGGAATGCTATAGTTAATGTTTTTACTGCAGTTCCATCAAGAAACTTGGAACACGGTTTTACTTGATAATCAATAAAAACATTTTTCCAATTATTGAACAGCCACCTTGATTGACACTGCTCAACAGACTGATGGCAAGTGGGACATGTGGCTGCAACAAAAACACTGAAGAGTGAGAGTGATCTCTTACTCATTTTAATCTTTTCATCATCTGTGTAGGCACACATCATTCAGGCTCTGCCTAAAACTATGCCAACTCAACTAATGTGTGGGCTAGATAATTTACCTCCTTCTGTATGCCAACCCTGCATGCTGCGTACAGGAGACAAGGTAGAATTCAGACTGTGACATTCCTCTGACTGTGGCTGCCAGTGCACCACACTTTTGGCCTGGGCTCAAAGTGACGCGAAGGGAGGCCAGACCCAGACAAGCAGGAATTGTTTTCGACAGGAAGTTAGGCAAGGAGTGGTCTTGTAGTAGAGTGACATCACAGAGCCCAACCCCACGGCCCACGCGCTGCCTCTATTTATAAAACACCTCTTTAGCCCAGTTACAGCAGGGGTGGACCATCCTCAAGTCGACTATCTGCTCCAGTGTACAAGATTCAAGTGCCAAGGGATTACGTAACAGCCCTCTAGGCATGACTGCTCTCTCTGTGATTGGCGACACAGCAGCTTTCAAGTGATACAAAGGCTGATAGCCTTTCATTGGTGCACTTCACCTGACACCAGAGAGCCGTGTGTGCGTGTGTGTGTGTCTGAGGAGCTTCTGCTCTTGTAGCAGTGAAAGCCCAGGCAGATTAAGGAGGGAGGCCATTGGCCAAGTGCTTTAACCCCTCACATTCTCACTCCGCTGGCCCAGATTAGAGGCACAAACATTTCATCTGTGCGCCGAATACCAGACTTTAGTATCTTGTTGGGCTGCGTAAGTCTGCTCTGCCGTTGTGGCTGGTTCTGTCTGGATGTGGTCTGGAGGGTTGCACAGAGGCCACACTCTCCTCTGATAGGTCGCTGTGGTGAGAAGACGGATAGAAATAGCATCTGGACCAAAGAGTGTGCTTATGGGCAACTGCCAATCCACAGAGAGGCTAGTCTCAGTCTGCAGCCAAGTCTGGTCACAACTCCCTCAGTCTAGTACTGTGCACTACCCTGACACAGCACACAGTGAAGACAACACACAGTGAAGGCAATAGTCAGAATTACCACTAGCCTCGGTGAATGTCAGAGGTTTGGGTAGGCTTTGGGCAGTGGGCCATGAGAACTGGCGTGTGACGTGCCTATATTGAAACTCCACAGAAACCAGGAGCGTTTGATCTGTCCCAGCATGCCTTGTATTTATGACAACAGGTACATCATTACACAGTGCATTTATTAATATCCGAGATGACGAGGGAAAGCACATCACAACATGTCCCAGTAAACGAGTATCACTCAGAGTGAAAAAAAAAAAAGAGGCAGCGGGGCAGAGGTCTCCAAACAGGCTTGACTTGTGTTTCAGCCAAAAGAGAAACAAAGCAGAAGGCAGTAGGTTACGAGGCCTAGATAACACAAATGCTTCAAACCCACGCAGTTCGCTCCCCGCTCGCACATAAACATCGCCATGTCACTGAGTGGCCCCGCTGAGTGGATGAGCTTCACATTTGGGCCTGAGAGACAAAGAAGAAATATGGGGAGGAGGGGTGCAGCCTCTTTTAGTTTATTTACTGTACACTTGCGCACATCGAGTATTAAGACGGAATGCCAAAATCCGGACCACAAGCCCATTCAAGGTCTTCCATTAACATTAATTGTCTCCTTTTTAGCTTTTCTCCTGCTCTCTTCACAGTGACACAGGATCACAAACACCGTGTAAACAATAAAGAATCTTCATTAGGGAAAGACTAATGGAATGCTAATGGATGCTCAAAGTCAAGTCTCTTTGTCCGACTTGTCCACAGCAGAGTCTTCGATAAACAAATGCTGCGTGATTTTAAGGGGAAAGTTAAGTGGTCAGGTCTGCTTCCCTTCAAGACTATATTATGGACTTCCTTTTCTATTAAAACTTATGTTAATTCCAACTTTGTAATCTAAAGTGGCCCCGTGTTTATGTCCGGCGCGCACAAGACCGCTCTTAACCAATCCACAGCTCTGGGCTCAAAGGATCTGGGCCCTTTGCCATATTGTGAGCCTGCCCACACGTCCGCCTGCCGCCCACCAGGAAGAGGAAATTAGAACCATTCCATTCTTTCATTGCTCTGACACAAGAATTCACACAGAAGACAAAAGGGTTAACACATTCAAAGCTCTCATTCATATGCTGAAATATTTGGTGTAAAATAAACTCCAAAATTATAGAAAGAAAGACAAAAGTTGCAGGAGAATAATAAAAACACACAGGGAGGAGTCCACAGCAGGAAGAGATCCTTAACAAGCGCTCCGGAAGTTGAGTGGGACAGTCCGGCCGCTCCCATCGGTCCCTCCAGCTTTGCATGTGTTTGCAAGTATGTGTGTTTGCGGAGCGGCTTTTAGGAATGGAATAGCACTTGCCATGTTTGAATGGGGGCGAGTATTAGGAAAGAAAACCAAATAAACTCTTCCCCCAGACACGCTACAGCAGTGCACTATTTATGGGTCATCATTACTGTGTTTTCAACAGGCTGTCGGGGGCTAGGTTAAATAAAATGAAAATATAAGCCACAAAACTGAAATATTAAAATAAAAAGAAGCATTGTCCTTGAATATATCCACCTTTATCAAAACTTACTTTTTCAAGGGGTCAATAACGGTCTTCTGGATCTGGTTGACCTGTAATAAGACAATAACAGTTAACAGAAAAATAAGCAGCACTTCTAACACAAGAAAAATTGTATCAGACATTAATATTCATTGTCAAAATGTGTTACATCAAAACAGGAGTTAAACTAGCTTCAACATCTCAGGCTCATTAGCAGACTAACACTGGAGCACAAACAATAGTGTAAATTTCAAAATGAGCACTCAAGAAAAACAGGGGACCGGAGGGGAGAGGAGGTACTGCAAAAAAACTTTAGTGACGTTGAGCCTTTTATTATACACAAACCCTGAGGAGGAAAAGCTGAATATTCATAGAGCTTGCAATACAAAAGGATTGAACTGTCAAGGGACAAACATGAAAGTAAAACCCATCTGATTTCAAATCCTGTCAAGGGTGGGCTGCCACACAAGATGAAAGTTTTTACAAACAAACATTTTAGAAATAAGAGTTTTTTAGAATTTTTTATCATTCTTCTTCTTCTGTTTAGCAGAGAGGAAGTAAAGCTGCAACTCAACAGAGTAAAGATGGTCTTGTCTCAAGGCCTAAAGCATGGGCTCCACGTCTCCAACATAAGTTGAAACAAAATTAATAAAGTTTTCAAAATCATTAACAATGCAGATTTCCATCGACTATGGCGTGTGCAAGGCAGTGTTAGTCAAACAAATCAAATGCACAGAATGATAGATGCAGAGGCAGACAGACAGCTGCATGAGCACCGAGAACAGCTCTGCTAATCATATGTTCAGTAGCTATTGGAAGGACAGTCAATCACACATGAAAAAGCGAACAAGATCGCAGCTGTGCTTTGTGAAAAATGCCCTGACCATCCACAAGAACATGCAGCAGCTTCACACAGGCAGACTTCCAAGTACAAAATGGATGATTGTGGTTTGAGGGAAAACACAGCACCAATAACAATAAGTACATGGGAATTCACATGCCTTTGCTTTACATATTCACACCAGCCGCTCCAGCCCCTCCTCCCCCCGCTCCGGTTTGAGCAGCGCAAGGAGGTGAGAGCATGCGGCGAGGAGGGAGAATAACAGCGCAGATTTGCTTAAGCACATGCTGGTGCCCTCTCCCCTCTGCCCCTTCCCACAGAGAGGGGGGGCAGCTCTGCTCCTCTGGGGCCTGCAGAGCCTGAGGCCGACGCTCCAGCAGCAGTCTCCATCAGTGAGTCACGGGGCAGAGGCCAGCGCGGCACACAGGCCTCCCAAAAATACACACAGATCGCAGAGGAAATCAATATCCCTCCAAACGGAGCATCCTCTACCGCGCTGGCGCCATCTTCACTGGGGCTCCGCTTCAGCAGCAGTGCGCCGCCGGGGCTGTGCGCCCTCCTCAGCCCCAGAAATAAATACACAGACCTGGGCCACTGCTGCCTTCATTATCGCTGCACGTTTTATCTGCTGGCTCTCTCACTCACAGGCCCTGCGGCTCAACATCTCGTCTCAACGCAGAAAAGAGCAAAGGCTGGATGCTTTTGTGTCTGTTTTGCTAAAGCAATGAGCTTTGCTGCTAGTGCCGTCAGAATCAACAGTTAGCTTAAGGTTGGAGTTGGAGATATGCAGTGCTGGTTTCTCAACACCTTGCAAACCTGAGGTGATATTCCAGTGTACCAGGTAAAAGTGTGCAAAATCACTATTTTGCTTCCAGCTTGTAAGTGTAAGCACACATCACTATAAACAAACCTCAATTTTAAAGTCAAGTTAAAGAGAGAAAAAAACAAAATCAGCTGTGACCTCCCTGTCAAAATCCACTGGATCAAAGTAGCACAATGTCGATACTGCAGTGACTGCAGAGTTCCACAGGTAAAAGTGGTTCCAGCATCATCTAGTCACAGACCCCAAACCACAGTCTGCACAATGGGGCCAACATCGCTCTCATCTAAAGTACTACACGCTCAACATCTAGGGTTAAAAATATTATGCAAACTCGCTGAGAGCTTACCGTTCTACACTCATTGTGAGAGAGTTGTTGGAGTGAAACCAAATACATACTCTATAAAGTGTAAAGAATGTGAATATGTCTCCTGAAAACCGTGGAACTGGGAGAAAAGTGCTGGGCATTAGACCAAGTCGAGGAACACAAGCCCCGGGTCACTCACCCACAGACAGTCCAGCCCACAACAGCCCTGTAAAACCTGCTGAGCTGTGGAAAAACATTCTTCAACACGAGGAAATAAAGCATACAACCAACTGCTCAGTCACTGCCATACAATTTATCATTTTTGTAAATCACAATTCAACTGGGAAATTAGTTTGAGGCATGCACAGCGAGAGAAACACATGTGATATTCAAAACAGTAACTACATTTTGCAATATTATAGTCATATTTTACCATTTTAACATTATTCCATATTATTATTTTACATTATTATTTTTGATCAAACTGTGCCGAAACAAGACAGAAAAAGAAAAACAACTTCAAGACTAAAATGGAAATAAATGATGAATCCAAAAAGCTGGCATGCATCTTAGTTTTTCATGCCGTTACTAAAAAATATGAATCTCAGAAGATTGATTTTGCGATATACATTACGAGATGGATACCGTCACCCAACACTGTGATGACAATCATTTGACAAAATGCTGTGCAGACCAATTCGTATTTTTCGGTAGGCACATTCAGATTATGCAGGCCTACACGTCAAATGTGCTATAGCAAATTGCAAAGAGATAGAAGAATATTTTAAGACAGTAAATGTAGAAAAAAAAAAGCCCAGAAGAGATAACAGCAGGGCAATGAGTCAAGAAAACACAGATGGATTAGAGCGCGCTGAATAGGGGAACAGTGTTGGATGGCTGCTTCTTTATAAGCCTACCCTTGACATCGCAGTGCCTTAAGGATGCTCACATACGGTGCCACTATGATTCATATTAAAACTACCTGTGGCAATGACTCTCATCAAAAACAAAAGCACACCCAGTAAACAGTGCCAGGCGGCTCCACGACCAAACAAGAGCTTTTTAAGAACGGTTGCAGAGATGCCGATATAAGCAAGTGTGTAAATTTGCTCACAGTCATGTAAAGGAAATGTCTTTGAATCCACATTTTCTTCCAAGGGCAAAAACGGGAGTGGAGCGTAGTAATCAAGACAAAACATGCGACAGAACAAGCTATCACACAAAGAACAATAGGCGTTCTGTTTGTCTTTAAGCTGTTGAAGGAGTTTGATGCATTCTCTTGGAAACTTATTGATATTTTAGGCTTTCAAATTTGAAATGTCGTTATAAAGTAATCAAAAGTCAGTAAGGAGTGAGACTGGGCAGTAATGGAATGACACGACATAACAGTGAAAACAACAAGCTTTCACCTTCAGCAAGTGGCATGCTAGCAAATCCATGGCACTTGAAGGACACACTTTGAACACAGAACAAGTCCGATGGTGGATTATGGGGCCTTAAATATGTAGAGCATAGTTTTGTGTTCACTCTATGATGCAACAAAATCCAGGAAATACTGATCAAAGCGCTTCAGCAGTAGAAGAAAACTGCAGGACTGAAGCAAAATACTACATTGGAAGACAGTCTGGGATCGCGCCGTTGACTGGCTCAAACTCTGATGAGAACGCGACCAGACCAATCACAGCACGGGAGGCGGGAGTTAGCGATGCATCAATTTCAGCTAGTCAACAAGATGGAGGCCGCAACGGTCTTCTGCTTTGAAGGAGCTGAACTTGTCCTTAAAACAACTGGCTGCTCTGAAGGTTTTTCTTTTTAAAAATGACGTTTTCACCACACTTCCAACTGGGTTTACGTCAGATCCGTGTTTCTCTGATTGGTTTACGATGGGTCCAACCTCTAGTCTCCATTTTGCAAGCCAAATTCACACATTGCCACCGGGCTAAGTGTGGACAAATGGAGCATGTCATTCACACATGACAGCCACAGCTGGGTCACACACACCTGGGTCAAAAACCGTGAGGGGCGTAGAGTGCTCGGGGTTTTGAAAGAGATGCACCGTGAGCGGAACTTTTGAAAAGATGGATGAAGTGGAACTTATTGCTGCTCATGCGGCAGGTTAAAAGACGGAAGAATCGTGCAAACTTAATGTCATTGATGGAGGAAAGAGAAAAGACAGAAATGGACATGGAGCGACAGCAGCGCACAGGCACCTGCACAAGAAGGCAGCAGTCTACTGGAAACTGGTCTTGCAGCACAAACCAACCATTTAGACCCAGTGCCCTTCTCTTTCGCAATTATGTGCTCCTAAACACGAGCGACGATTAAAAAAACACTTTTGCGACTCCCAAGAGGCTTTAGCCAATCGCCGTGCGCATTCACATGTGGGTGCACGCCGCACTGGTCCATTATGTCCGGGTTGGACCCGTGGATTCTTCGCATTCATTAGGCTCCAGACTGTCTTCCAATATATCTCATACATGGAGTACGTTTATGATGAAGGAACAGTTACACAACAAAGCACAAAAAAGTAAATCTCCTTTAAGATGTTGAAAAAAGCCAAGCCATGCGTTTCATGCGATGAAAACTTTGGGCCGTTGCCATAGCAATTAACACTGTGACAGAAACCCATGGATAGAACAACACATTGCTCTGACTGTAATGTTGCTGTGAAGTCCATGCACCAACAATAACGGAAACATGCTTTCATTGTGTCGAGTTATTTTGGCCAGTACGAGTGAGTCACAAATGCATCCATTCGCACGGCTGATAACCAGTATCTGAGCTTATAGTGGATGATGCCACAGATGCACAGCAGAAGGAAAGACATACGGGTAGCTTTTACTCCACAGTCTGTGCAGCATTGACAAATTCAACATGCATTCTAAACACAAACTCACTTGATGCACATCTCAACACATTTCCCCAGACACCAAGGACATGAAAACATCATGTCTAAACAATTTAAAAAGTACAAATGTTAACCTTTTCCTGGTTGAAGGCGTCCATTCTCTTCATGGCTGTGTCCAGAGCCGTCATGGACTCCAGAAAGGCCTGGTCCTGCTCGCACAGAGGGTTACTGAGCAAATCTGCGGAGATCTTCACAGCTGCTTTGGACATGGCTGCAAAACCAAAGCACAAAGAGAAAATATTCATTGTCAGGGCTTACACGAATACTCACAATCAAATACATATCTAATCTAAATGCAATACCCCCACAATCAAATATTTAGTTTCAGTCATATTACTTACTTCAAATTAGGAATATCATATCAATGCAGAAATGTTTAGGATGTAAACGATGGGACTAGATCCTCAGATGAAGTCACAAGAGCACCAAGAGTCTGTTATAATTCTACAGTGTGACACCGCAAATTACAGTTAATCTGCTCTTTGACAAATTGTTTGGACAGTCAGCCTGGATCATCCTCCCGTCACAGTCACTGAGCTGCTCGTATCAGACACATGATCATGTTAGAGGGTGTGCTCAATATGGCTCTGCTACGAGCTGAAATGTTACCTTTTTTATTTAGCATTCAGATTTTCAACAAAAAAAAAAAACACACAAAAAATCAAAACCAACTTATTTTCAACTTGTCATATTTTTTTATCATCACAGAATTTGTTGTTTGTTAGCGCCATAATTTGATTGTATAAACTGAAAATATCTGCAAGCTAATATAATAAATAATATAATACAAGTAAAAGATAACTTACAGGGTGTCCATAAAGTCTCTGTATTACAAATGCAGTTGACGATATCGTAACCAGATTGTGTTATATTGAAATCAGTGTTTATCAAAGTTTGTAATCACACTGAAATAGTGAATTCAAAAGTGAGTGTGTGGTGTGGAATCATGTGCCATCGATTAATAGGTGCATTTTTCTTCTACAAGGCATCAATTACTGCAAATGTTTACCTTTTGATTGAATATGTTAACCTTGCCTGCAAGCTGAATTCTCGCGGTATTTGTGATTTCACAAACACACGAGAATCCATCTTGCCCCGAGCCGCTAAAGTGTTTGAGCCAGGACCACCAGTGGGACGGAGCAACGAAAGCAGCAGGTGCCGAGCAAAACAAACATTTGTTTCGAAAATAAGGTAGTGTGGGGTAAGGTGCCTTCAACCCGCAAACTAGTGCTACAAAAAAACACAAAAACCACTCGACG
This sequence comes from Lesueurigobius sanzi, assembly GCA_900303255.1. Lineage (NCBI taxonomy): Eukaryota > Metazoa > Chordata > Actinopteri > Gobiiformes > Gobiidae > Lesueurigobius > Lesueurigobius sanzi. The sequence continues at coordinate 9,968 of OMNZ01002203.1, read as the reverse complement.
ACATGATGATGTACAGCTCAGAGCCGCTATCTAACAAACAACTACGAGCGAAACTCCGAACGGATTCGTTTGGAGTGGTCCCAGATTGATATTGTGGAGAACTCAACTACGAGTGCTACACAATGTCTATCTGGCTCTTGCCAGGTTATGAATATGTGGCACAACAACTAAATGACCCTCAACCAACTATCATTTTCCAGCAGGATGGTGCACCACCACATCGGGGGCAGCATGTTCATCAGCAGTATTGCCAAGTAACGGATTACCAAGTAATCCCCTACTGTAATTAGATTACTTTTTAGCAACGGATTACAATTTCAAAACTGGTAATTAGATTATAATTACTAGTATCAAGTAATGATTCAATTACTTTTTCGTAATATTTTGAGCTGAAAACATTTGTTTTAAAATTAAGGCCCGTGCAAAAGTACAATTATTTTATGAAATAGTTTTTCATTTAATTTTGTGTTAAGCAGTAAACATTATTCAATCAAGTTACAGCCAAAGCAAGATTTACACTTTAATAAATTTCATTCCAAAGCACTGAGCAGCTGATGCTTGACCCTTTTTTCTTTTAAACCAAACCAAAGTAACTAGTAATTAGTAATCAAAGAAGTAACAAGATTACTTTTATGAAGATTATTTAGTAATTGGATTATTTTTATGGAGTAATCCCAACAATACTGTTTGTCAGTTCCTCAAACCCTTCCAGACCGGTGGATTGGAAGGTATGGACCACCACCTTCACCAGATATCACTCCCTTGGACTTCTTTCTATAGGAGATCTGATCAGATCAAAATATTGTGTATCGAACAAAGATATGGGACATTACTGACTTAAAGCAAAAGATTTCTGATCCCGTTGCCATCATTGATGAGGCTCTGCTACAGCGAACACGGCAAGAAGTCGAGAAACGTCTTGATGTGCTTCGTGCAACTAATGGTGCCCATATAGAGCTGTATTAAACTAATGGTGCCCATATAGAGCTGTATTAAACTAATGGTGCCCATATAGAGGTGTATTAAACTAATGGTGCCCATATAGAGGTGTATTAAACTAATGGTGCCCATATAGAGGTGTATTAAACTAATGGTGCCCATATAGAGGTGTATTAAACTAATGGTGCCCATATAGAGGTGTATTAAACTAATGGTGCCCATATAGAGCTGTATTAAACTAATGGTGCCCATATAGAGCTGTATTAAACTAATGGTGCCCATATAGAGCTGTATTAAATGAGGTAAAACAAACTTTGAGAACCACTAATTACAATAGAACAAATCTGGTTCAGATATCTGATGAACTGCCTTTGTAATACATTTTTTTTTTTTTTTTATAAATTGTAAAGAGACTTCATGGACACCCTGTATTTTGTTGAGGCTTTGGAATACTGACTGAATCCAAGGTTGTGTAATAAACTTATTGAAGGATAGGGTCAAAATATCAACTGCAGCCACAAGGGGGCTGGAAGTTATATGAAAGAGTTTTGGTTCAACTAAGACTGGTAGCTGAATGGGAGGTGCATTCAGAAGAAGACCCCAGCTTGTGCCAAGGCCAGTGTTTTCACCAGTGTAAGCTTAGGCTAATCAATCCCATTATTCCCTCAGTATCTGGTAAAGTAAACAGCATTTAAAGTGCAGAAAGCCACAGTGAGTCCAGTAAATATTTGTTATAATTTGTTCAGACAAACCCTAAGCAGCAGATGAACTGTATTACAATAATGAGGCCCTGGCAGCGTTGACACTTTGATGATGCAGACCTCCATATTGGAGAGCACACGGCAGAGGAAATGAAGAAGCCTCTGACTCCATCCTGGCTCCTCCGCCCCCACACCTCACCACTGACCACAGGCCATGTCTACGGATACTTCCCAAATACACAACTCCAAAACAAAGTAAGCAAATATAGGTACACATGGTTTCTGCGGCCGACAATTGAATGAAACAGTACCGATGTGCATATAAACCCTATTCTAGCCACTGAAATATATGTACACTAAGGTAACGCTATATCCATATGGCAAGCAGCAACAATAGCATTCGGTGCTAACAAAAATAACTTGAAACTTTACGGTGTTGAAATGGTTTGGTAAAATATTGCTACCACAAGAGCCTATAGTTTTAAACCCAATCTATTTGAAAATGTAGAGCAACATCAAATGTCCTGAAATCCTGCCAGAGAATATCAAAAAAATGGTGGTGCACACGCATGGATCAATGGCGCAACCAGAGCTGTGATGTACATTGTCGGCAGAACGCACCCAAATCAGCCTCGGTGCTCTTCTTCATGTCCTTGTGAAGTTTTTTTGTCTGATCCTCCAACCTGCGGGACAAAAAGGAAAAGATGGCAAACATCATCATAAAAATTGACAGGCGGAATAATGGCAATCTGTCAAGTGGTATGAAACAACTTCATATGTGTGACGGGTTACGATAAGAGAAGACTTTATTGATCTCACAATGGAGAAATTCACTTGTTACAACAGCTCTTAAGACAGGATCACACAGGGGGGTGCAAAAAGTCAGGGAATGTGCCATCAAAGAAGACAATAAGTTTGTAGAACAGGTAATAGTAGTCTCTCTCTCTAAATCAGGGTTTATGTTGGTAGCAGCAAGTCAAATTTAATGCCCAAATTCTACATTTTAATGCCAGAAATTGGTGCATATTTAATATTAACTTTTGAACAGAAAGAGTGTACAATTTCTTTCCAAACAGCAGTATAGACACTATTTGTGGATTTTCGTCAAACTTCTGCTGTAAATCTAGTTGAACAATGTCTTTATTTTCCAAACATGATTGATTTAATGGCCGTTTGAATTCTATTTAATGCTTTTTAAAGACATTTAAGGCCTTATTTTAGACACAATTCATTTAATGACTTTTAATGCCGCGCGGAAACCCTGTAAATAAACTATACGAGCATCTCTTACGCACACTAAATAAGATAAAAAATAAACTCTAGGTCGAATTGGGCAGGATGTGATGTGTAAGAAATGGAGACTTGATATTGTATCAGAGTTATCATCACAGGTGAATATATAAAAAATATACATTCAGGTGGTTGATCGTTGATCATAATATCTTCAAGTGGCAAAGACAAAGAAGTAACATTTCACCCAATAATGTTCCGCAGCACGTCTTAAAAAGAAATAAAATATCCCTCATGATGGGAATTACACATATGACTGACTCCACACAAAATACTATTACAACAACCTTTAGCTAATTAACAAAACCGGCAATACTTGTTCCTGTCACTACATTTGCACTCAGAAGCATTAATGTCTTCAATCATCCCGCTGCACATATCCTATTGATGGGTGTAAAAAAAAAAAAAAAAAAACAGCAATTACCAGACTGGAGGCAGAAAACACATGCCATTCATTATATCAATTAAGGCAGATGAGGGGTTTAGCGTCTCCCCCGAGACCGCCGCAGCGCGTCACATCACCACCTATCCTCATCTG
>OMNZ01002196.1:0-10400 GCA_900303255.1 Lesueurigobius sanzi | reverse complement strand
AAAAGAAAAATCCAGAAATCACAGTCTATGATTTTTTAACAATTTATTCGTGTGATACAGCTGAAAATATGAACACCTGTCTATCAGCTAGGATTCTGGCCCTCAAAGACCTGTTATTCTGCTTTTAAATAGTCCAACTACACTGCTCATGATTCTAATTTAGTAGCACCTGTTTGAGGTTCTTAGCTTTCATAAAGACACCTGTGAACCCCACAATCAGTCAAAAGTCTAACTACCAACATGGGCAAGACCAAAGAGCTGTCAAAAGTCACCAGAGACAAAATTGTAGACCTTCACAAAGCTGTAAAGGGCTACGGGGCAATTGCCAAGCAGCCTGGTGTAAAAAGGACAACTGTTGGAGCAATTGTCAGAAAATAGAAGAGGCTAATGATGACTGTCAATGTCCCTCGGACTGGGGCTCCACTGAGGGAAGGAGGTTTTTGGCCAAAATCTCACAATACATGGCCCCGTTCATCCTCTCCTTAATACAGTGCAGTCGTCCTGTCCCCTGTGCAGAAAAACAGCCCCAGAGCATGATGCTTCCACCTCCATGCTTCACTGTAGCTTCTTTTTTAATATCGAGATTTGATTAAAATTCGATTAATTGCCCAGCCCTAACACAAACACCTAACACAGTACTCGCCCTGCTCCCCGGTGTTGTTTTTTGTCTGCCCCATACTGGAATAAGCCAGTTCGATGGCACTTTTAATATAACAGGCCTGCAACGTCCAGAGACCTCCCTTTTAGCACTCGGTACCGAGTAGGGACATGGGTTTAGTATTTTATATGCTGGCTTAGATTCTGAGAGCTCTCTTTTTGTGTGTGTGTGTGTATTTAACTGTTATATACTGTGTGTATTTACAGTCTGCTAATTTATTGAATAGTTAAGTGAGTAACTGATTATATGGCATCTGTATTCTGTACAGTATCTGGTGATACTGTGTCCAACCCTTTAAACTATTATTTTTGCTACAGCAGATAGCAAAATTTTAAAGTAGTGTTTTGCTTGATTCATTTTATTCACCAGTGTCGAATAAACCTGGCCCTTTGTTTGGAAATTTACCCATTGCTTGCTATTTTGTTTTTAAGGTAAAAGGCACACCCACCACAACACACCCTACAAGTTTAAAGTTTACCCTGTAGCCCCATGTAGTTTTCACACATCACTTATTAGGGATGGGTACCGAAGCCTGGTTTCATAACGGCCCCGGGGTCCACGTGAGCCGGTCCACCTGGACCTCCTCGGTCCTCTTATCGGTGCTGAGGAGTCGCGCTAATGCCACGCGCTGAAAACAGCCCTTTAAAAAGGCTCTCTCCCCATCATCGATACATTCCCCGCATCTCTGATCTGCCCCGTGCCTTTCCCCCTCTCTCTCCCCCTGTGCTCTAGCTGACTGAGACACCGGTGCCTCCTCCACATCACTGTTTGAGCCACGCAAGGCCGTTTACATTCAATATCCTAATCTAAAAAAATGTCAGTTTCTATTTCTCCGCAAAACTGAACGCGGTGGCATGCACGCGTTCAAATGCGCGCCCACGTGCACGCGCTGATATGCTGCGTGCTCGCGTGTGCCTGCCAGTGCGATCCAGTCAAAATATGAGTGACAAGTTAACGTGGAGTAAGTGTGGCTCTAGTTTAATTTACAGCAGTAAGTTTTCAGTTAGGCCACGCCCCCTACATCCAAATACTGTATAACCTACAGCAACCTGTGAATAATATAACTAAGTCTGTGATTAAAAAGACGAAACCCATGGAAACAAAATCTTTAATAGTATTTATTTATTACACGTTTTGGTTTTTAGTTGTACTTTACCTTATAATGTTTGTAGTAAAGTTTTGGAAATAAATCAGGTCCAAATATAGAGCAATAAAAGATATATTTTTTGCATTTAAAGTACCGATAAGAGTACCGTTAAAGTACCGGATCGATAAGGAGTACCGATAAGAGTAGTAGTATCGATAAATCCTTAACGATACCCATCCCTATCACTTATTCTTGGTTAACATAGCCTTTCACGTATTCTTAGGCTGGTATAGTCTACAGTTTAACGAACTTGGGCGCTGTTCATTGCAGTGAAGCGGAACAGGCGTTACAACAGGAAATGCTTTTACAACAAAAGTGGGCAGGGCAGAAAAAGGTGAGGGGGCTGTCTGTTCCCTGTTCCCACTTCCCAGTACGGCCGCAGCAGGAGCTTGGTTCATTGCCAGCAATAAGTCACGTGTTCCCAGTGCATGTTGGTCTCCACCAGAGCTGTCACCGGTTCTGTTCATTACATTTATGGACAGAATTTCTAGTCGCTGCCAGGGGCCGGAGGGGCTCCAGTTTGGGGACCACAGGATGATGTTCTGTTTTTGTTAGAGGTTATTGGCAGGCTCCAGAAAATACATTTTGTGTTGTTTGTATTTTATATAGGTGCACCAGAACATTATGTAGATCCACCACTTTGAAAGTGTCATAAAAATAGAGTTCAATGACAATACTTGAACAATATTTTTAAAATCTATCTGCTTTCTATTTTTCTTTTTCAATTGATTCCTAACTCTCGCTGAGACCTGAACAGTGACGTGTGACTATTGTGTCCTCAGGCGCTGCGCTTCCTGCAGCTCATGTCCAGGTTTGGAGAGATGGGTTTTGAGCGCGAGGCTATAAAGGAAGTTCTCCTGTTTCACAACAATGACCAGGACAAGGCTTTGGAGGAGCTGATGAGCCGAGCCGCTGCCAGCTGAGAGCGCCCTCTGCTGGGGGAATTCCGGTGAGCGCTCCCCTGCTTCGCACCGGCCGCCAACGGACCTGCCCACAACACCCGGGGGTGCATGGATAGGCGATGTGCACTTTTACTGACATTGTGCCTCAAAGCCAGACGCACACATTGAAGGTTCCAATGAACAGACATGAGTCTGCAAAATGCCAGGAACTGAAACCTGAGTCCGTGGAAAGAACTGATCACATTTTATCTGGGGTGAAACGCTTTGAGTAACTGAAAGGTTCTGCAGCGTGAGCGGGTTTGAGACACGGAAAGTAACTTAACGGAGAGTGTCTCCCCAGGCTCAGCCATCGGGGGCAGGATCTGGGCCGGACCCTCCCACTAAGTGCCCTCTGTCTGGCTGCATTGCTCACCATGCTTATTTCCTCTTGACACTTTTTAGCGATTCCTCTGATTTTGTTAGTTTCATGCCTCTATAACCACTGCTTCACGGTCTCCCCAGAAAAAACAACTACTGTTTGATCATTAACATTGACAAAATGTCATGTGTTAATTTACTAGAGCTGCACAATATGAGAACAAAGTGCAAAATTCAATAACCATGATGAATATTGTGATAGATTTCTGAACTACTTAGACACAGAACGTCCCATTAAATTAAAAGTCTAACACATTTTTTTTTCATCAAATTGTGTCAAAACAAGACATAAAAACTTAAAAACTTAAAAGACTTAAACCAGGAACAAAATAATAATCAAGGGTCCTGTGGTATGGAGATTTTGTCACTGACCGACATTTGAGCATAGATATTGCAGCTCTTACTTTGTGGCTAATTATTTAAAAAATGTTTCTTGCCTCCGTAGCAGGGCTGCACGATTCTGACAAAAAAACATTTATTTTTGTTCGGACAAATTGCAATTTTGACTTTATCCACTATTTTAATTATATATTTTAATTACATTAATATATTTGTCTCAAAATTAACTTGGACGAAATGATTGTGATTCACAATATTATCACGATAACTATTGCACAATGTCTTATGGTGAATTGAGTTTCAATAGATGATTTGCTGAGACGTCACAAATATCACGTGATTTTCTTTGCGCTGACCATTTTGGACGTATGATTTGCGTATCTTCCGATAGGAAAAACAACTACGGGCCCAGGCTACAGGCTCTAAAATCTTAACTTTCGCCTGAACCCTATTTACACGCCAATAAGCTTGTCCGTAGATATATAATTAAAGCCCTGATAGAAAGTCACCGCAAAATCCATTGGAATATCCAGGTGTATTATATATCTGTACTCTATCCTGACGCGTACGTCAATACTAAGCACAAACTAGCGAAAATGGGTAAAAACAAGCGTCATTGGGGAGCTTTATTGCTAAGGGAAAAGCACAACTCATATAGCCAGAAGAGGAGCCGGACCTCAGAGAAAAAGAAAGCTCATTTTAACAGACAATACCAGGAGTCCTGGGTTTGTCGCTAAAAGTCTGGTCTGCATCGTATGCAGGGACTGAGGTAATGACACCTTCAAAACTGCTTTGGCTCATGGAGACTGAACACCCCTGATTAAAATGTAAACCTTTTGAAGTTTGGAGTGAAAGGAAAAAAAAAGGACAGCTATTGCTAGCTACTGGCAAAGAGAAACAAGCCCAGGCTCCCTCTAACTCAGCGATTTGGTGAGTTTTAATCTTCATGCACTTTATTTATTTTCATTGTATTTGTCCGCCACATGTGGAGGCTGTGTCCGTGAAAATGATGCCTTACATTAAACATTTTACACCAGTCCGTGATGTAAAAAGGTTGGTCTAGTCCCCAGTGTCAGTGCAGTCGTTCAGTTGTGTATCACTGGTTCAGACGACACGCTCCAGTCTTTTCAGATTGCAATTTATAACTTATTCCATTTAGACCTCCATCTAGACCTAAGAATATAATTAAGGGTAGTAAGTAACCTGATATGAAGCGGGCTCGCTTAATTGGTCGCTGCCAACAACCTGTTTTCTGTCTATTTGTGCGTCCATATTCAACACAGTGAAAGGGCAGAGCGACTGTCTCCATCACTGCACTTGTTCTCGAGGGTAATCCAACTTATTATTTGTCGAATAGATTTTGAAAACAATTCTACAATCGCATGAACGAAGGCCAGGGTAGCTCCAAAGTGTACGTCCCTACATCCAGGATACGTCCTGGGGTACACGTCCAAAATGGTGGCGTAAATAAAACTGCGTGACCCGTGACGACACTGGCAACAGTGGTATGTGCACAATTTGTTTACATAGACATGTGCTCTGGGGCCTTGGTTCTATGGAAATTACCTGATGATGCCAATTATGAAAACAACGCTACCATTAATCGTGCCTTGTTTTCATCAAGATTACCAATATTCTTGTTTACTGTCCCAGCCCTTGTATTGCCAGCAAAATAAACTTCTAAAACTGCTATTACGGTACTCATTTCACAATTCAGCTTTGTGAAATGTTGGAGCTTCAAGGCAGAAAAAAACCTCAGCCTTTGGGGTTTGGTCTAGCCTGGTCTTACCATACCCTCATACTCATTTCGTACAGAGGGTCTGGATCTTCACAATTGAGCTCTGTTTTTCAGATGGGAGGGGTGAACTCCTTTTAAAGTTTGAAAAGATTGGATCTGATTTCATCCAATCGCTTGCCTGGCCTTAGCCATCCGTAAACTCCGGTCAATTATCATTCCCTGCATATGCTTGACGTCACCTGCAACACCCACCTCCCCCGCTCGTTGAATGGTAGGATGAAGTTCAACCGATGTATCGCAGCCACTGAGATCAGACTCGGCCACAACATGTAGGGAAATGATAATTGACCGGAGTTGACGGATGGCTAAGGCCAGGTTTGGTCATTGCAGTATTCAAAATGTCAATTTGATATTGATTAATCGCGCATTCCTACTTCATATTCCAAAACAAATGAGATATCTACAGAACAGACTCCAGACATTGTTGTGGCTGTGGCTTCAGAAATGTGTCAGAGGAGGAATAATGCTTAATTATTATTTACTACTGAATACTAACATTATTAACCATAAGAATGATCTCAAACTGAAAACTTCTGCAGTGGAAAGTTTGAGCTCTGGGGAGGCCCTGAACGCAGCAGTGCGTTTAATAAACACCACAAAAGTATAATTATTTAGAACAGACTCCTATATCAGAGGGAGAGCCAGGACCCAAGGTTTCGGAGGTAGTCGTTTGGACTTTGTTCGGAGGCGAGCCTGAGAAGGTCTTGTATGTGATCCATAATATTATTTCTTTAATCAAATTTGTGAATTTATAAAATAAAAAAACAAGTTTGTCTGTTAATGATTTGACTGAACAAAAGTTACATTAAAATGAGTTAAACTTGTGTTCATGGTCCAGTGCAAAGGTTGTGTGTTCAATCTCTAGAGTTTCCCCTGTGATAGGTGAGGGGCTTAAGGTGCAGATTGGCAGCCACAAGTCCATCAGTCAGCAGCACAGAGCGGTTTGTGGGTACAGAGAACATAATGTGACCCACACTGGGCTGAATCAGCTCTGGTTTTTCTGGAGTGAGGGGAAACCTCCAAATGAGCCTCAGCCAACATGCACAGAGCCCTCAAACCACCAGGGGGCACCAAGGTTCAGTACAACTAGGAAAGGCTGTGGAGCCATGGATTTGACTGTTCAATGTGGGTTGAGTATAATTGCATGTTGCATGTGACTACGCCTGAGCTGACCTGAAGTTCAGTACGTATTCATTTTCATTAAAATTAGCTTGAACCTGTTTGAAGACCCGGCAGCTAATGGAGTTGTTCTCCGGCTCTTTTTCCACTTTTTATAAGCCTACTATTTTCACTGTTTAATGAAAAATGTTCACTAGCACCACAAAAATGTCCGCTTTCCATTTTTAAATAATAATTATGCATTAGTTTTATATAGCGCTTTTGTAGATCCTCAGTCTTTACAATTTTGTGCCTTGTCCATGGTGGCAAGCTACTATTGTAGCCACAGTTGCCCTGGAGTACGAGGGTATGGTAAGACCAGGCTACCCTGGGGTAGGCTTACGGAAGAAAGCTTGCCAATCTGCGCCATCGGCCCCATCCGACCACCAAACTGTTATATTATATATTTTGTAAACACTACGTGGTGGACTGCGAATTGATCACTTACTGTATGTTAACAACTTTACATAGCTGTCCGACAAAGTTCATATGGTCTTCTAGTAATGATTATAGTTTCTTTTCTTATAGTCAGACCTGTATATTTGTTTTTACCTTACAGTTTTGGCTGCTTCTGCTGCCTTCCTCAAACATGTCACCGTAACATCACGTGACACTTCTGTGGAGGGCAGCCGAAACTAAACTTTAAGGTTAAAACAAATACACAGGCCTACACACACATGTAACATACATGCTATACATCAAATTGAAAATAAAGTAAAACAGTGTATACAGCACAACATACTGTGTATAAACTTCTCAAACACAAAACAAAAGAAACAGTTATCTTCCACTTTGCATTTTGTCCTTCTCATTCTACCACCTCTTCACTTCCTTCCCGCTGCTGCTGGTGTCATCCACATCACACCTTATCCTCTCTTTCAATGCAACAGTATGGTGTTCCTGACATATTTTGACAATTGAATGAAATGGTTTGGCCTGGACGACTGAAACACTGAAATGATGCCTACATGTTCAAGAGTTCGAATCAATTCACCTGATACTTGTGCAAACTGTAGGAGATGATGACTTATCATTTGCAGATACAATTTGCTCAAAAGAATGAAAAATGTTCCAATCATTGTGAGAAAATTCACGTTGGTTTGGACACTTGTTGTTTTGAGAATGTCATCTCGGTTTATAGACCTTGAAAACTGGCACCAAGATAGCCTAGTTAACCAGACCCACCAGGCTAGCACCAAGGAGGTTTGTAGTAAAGGAAAAAAAAAACTTTTGTTTTGATCGCGTTGTCGTGAGCGCGCACGTGTATTGGCGGCGCGCACGCGGGCCTGCTTGTTGTTGTTGACGTTTGAGTGTATTATGCGGTTGCGCACTCAGGTCCATGCCCAGCTTAGTGCCAGGTGTGTGCCAGCCAGTCTCCTGAGTCTGCAGGTGCCCACCAGAGACCCCCAGCCTGAGCATCGACCCTGAATCAGAGGCCTGGTCAGCGGCTGGACTCCCTGGATCAGAGGCCTGGTCAACGGCTTCGCTTCCTGGTAGACTCCCCGGATCAGAGGCCTGGTCAACGACTGGACTCTGGATGTGAGCGCTCCTGTTTATTCTCCCAGCGAAGGTCCGCAACACTAGGAGCCTCCCCCCGTTTGATGAGCCCTTCCTCGGCCGCTCTCTGCAGCTCCATGTGGGTGACCGCCTTGAGTGTGTCCGACTATGGCCCGAAAAACAGTTAGCAGGAAAAGGAAGGCCCCGGAGCCCCGGAGCCAGCAGCAGGTGAGGCTAACCTATGGCTAACCGCTAAACACAGGCTAACAACCTCTGACACTCTAAAACTGAACCAATACCGGGGCGGGCAGTCCTTGGTGAAATTGTCGGGGAAATGTGGACCGACAATGTGGTTCTGTTTTGTTGTTTGCTCCTAAATTCAGACCGTTTTAAATGCCTTTTCGGAACCCCAAACAACCAGGGCTGGCTAAGCAAAGATCTAACAGCTAGCTAATATCTTTGTGGCTAAGGGTCAACTAGCGGCTAGCGGCTAACAGGAGTAGCTAAAACTGCTAGTCCCGATGTATAGGCGTGTATTTTATGCCGTAAAAACAAAATCCCGATCACCAGATTATTACACACAGACGTCTTCCTATGAAATATGTGGACACATACTCAGTTTAGGGGTTATTTTGTTGTATTTTTTTTATTTCTTTTTTTTTAAGCCATTTAGTTTCAGTTAGCCTTCAGCTTCGTTGTCGCTGGCATAGAACCCGCAGATTTTATTGACGTGCCCACGTGTGGACTTCGTTTCAAATGTTTTGTTTTGTTTGTCTTCACATTTTTAAAAACTAAACTGAAGCATTCGTGAAGGTTAATCCAAACCGGAACCAGTGAGCGTTTCCTCTGACGTCTCACCCCGAGAGCGCTTCAGGAGCGTAAACAGCAGTTGCGTGGTAGTGCCCCAGCCACCATCTCTACTCTGTTTACACATTGATTCCCATCCAAATTTTATTTGAGTCTGACCAGAACCACCAGACAGGACCGAATCAGAAAAGGCAGGTTATTATAGTAGTCATTTGTGATGTCAGGTTGTGATGAAATGTAGATCCTCTCAAACCAAATGATAACCACTCCAAGTCCAATGTATTTCAATGGCGGAGAGCAGTGTTTTCACTGACACTTGATATGTCGGAATTGTCAAAGTATAAAGGGCTGCTTCCCAATTGACAATTTCAACATATCAAGCGTGGGTGAAAACACTGCTCCCCGCCATTGAAATACATTGGACTTTGAGTGGTTATCATTAGGTTGGAGAGGATCTTTGTGATGTCAAATTGTGATGAAATGTCAATTTGACATCACAAAGATCAATAGAAACATAGAAATAAAATCAAGTGGCTTATCAGTATATAGCCTATGTTTATGCGGCGAGAAACTTTTATTGTGTAAGGCCAACAGGAAGTGCTTATTTCCTAGATTATTGACAAACAGAGCAACTTTGGAAAGTGTCACTGTTGTTTTGGACAATTGGCTTGAAGGCTTGTACATTTCCAACACATGATCATGGATACATGGTATGTGAAAGCGCGCCACACATCGAGAAAGATGAGAGAGATGCAGTGGACACAGCGGCTTCTTCACGTGAGCCTGGTAAACAAAACACTGCTGCGGAGGGGGGATCATCAATAACAAGAGTTTTTGATCGTCATTTATTTCAGTTCTGTTCTGTAGTATACAGTGCACATGAGGCACATCGTGACAGAGCGTAACGTCTACTTGCGTTGTTTTCAGTTCCTAATCAGTTAAGAATGTGAGATTAAACGCAACCTCTGGACTACAAGTTTTCTGTCTATTCTTGGATATAACATTGTAAAGGAGGATGGAGCTGTCTTTAACGCCACTAACCACATTTCTCTCCTTACCGGGCGAGCCGCCAGTTCCGTGGAAGAGATGGTATGACTCCTTTCTAACTTATATCACTGCAATTGGACTAGCTGACGCGGAGGATGCCAGAATAACGGCTATGCTAATTCATTGCTTGGGATGTGAGGGACAGCGGATTTTTCGTACTCTGGGCCCTATCAAAGTATACTCTGACTGTGTCACTCTACTAGCCGGACATTTTGCCGCATCACAGTGTTATTGTCAATCGCATAGTATTCCGCCAGCGCAAGCAGCAACCAGGCGAGACAGCCCATCATTACGTTGCTGACCTTCGGAGCCTGGCCCGTCCTTGTAAATTCGGGGCGCTTGAAGATGAAATGATAAGAGATCAACTGGTGGAGCACACAAACAATCCCAAACGCTGTGAAAAACTGTTAACGTCCCCTGATGACTTGTCCCTCCCGAATGCAGTGGATATGGCATTCCAACTTGAATCTGCAGCCAAGTTGACAAAACTAGCGCTTTCGCCGCCTTACACCGCACTTCTCGCACAGACCGTGGCCACCTCAACAGAGCCTATTTACCCTGAATCACCACACAATGTTTTGGAAGTTAATGCGGTGGGGCGACAAGACAAGTATAGGACTGCCCGCAGGC
>OMNZ01002194.1:7769-18538 GCA_900303255.1 Lesueurigobius sanzi | reverse complement strand
AACTTTGACATTGGTCCTGGACTCTTAAAATTAGATAATAAATCAAAGTTGACTTAAAATTATATGCTTTTTCTTATTATAAGTGCAAAAATACTTATTCCATTGGCAGATAATTTGACTTGGCAAGTCAAAATTACTCAGAATAACGTCAAATATTCTGAATTCAAGCTAATTTTACTTATCAATATATCTCTTTTTGCAGTGTGTAAATAGGATCCAACATTTTCAATTTCATTATTACAAATTTGAGTTTTTTTGGCCAAAAAGTGCCAAATTGTGCCCTATTTGTTACAATGGGATTCCGCCTACACTATTTTAAATCAAAACCTCAATAACTTTTCAATTATTTATTGTTACAGAAATAAACAGTTGGTAAAAAGTCAATAATTAGCTGGAGTTACTATTTTTGATGTTTATTTGCTTCTTCACAATGAAAACAAGCTGCTGACCTGCTGTAATGTGTTTTTTTTAAGGCTGAATTCATATTTTCTGTCTTTCAACCTCAATTACTCAGGCCCACTATGATTTTCTTGAAAATGTTCACATCTACAGTCTCCCCATAGACATTCATATCATATGAGAGCAATGTGAACATTTCAGACATTTTACAAGCTGTTAAAGCCTTCCAGAGGATATGTATAACAAATTTGGAAAAAACAGCCACGGGCTTAAGAGGTTAATTACTTGGTGATATCAGATCGTCCAGTAAATATCATCAAATCTCAGAGAAATGTACTTGGGTCAAACCAGGCCTAAGACTAAATTAAGCCCAAACAAGATGATCACAGGGTTTGAATAGGGTTTTTAATACTGTATAGTCTTACCATCAAACTCGGCTTGTCCAACTCCGACTATGATGATGGACATGGGCAGTTTAGCAGCCTGGACAAAGAGAGAGAATCATTTTTCTCTCCACATTTTCCCCGTTGCTCCTCATCATTGAGGAAAGAGACATATTTCCCCAGTGAGAACACAAACAACACTGTAATGTTAAATGTAATACAAGATAGGCATGAATGACAAAGAGAATGGAAGAGAGTTGATGACAAAATTATGCCACGGCATTTCACTTTGTCTATAAAGAAAAGACATCATTACCATCAAAGTGAAGTGTAGTTATAAGGGCATGCGTCGTAACAACATAGTGCAGAGATAAGAACGAAACGAAAACAAAAAAAAAGGAATAAGAACGACTCTTTGCACCCACAGTTCAAGGACATAACATAAAAATTAATGAAGTAAAACGGTGCATTTATAAAACATGATTTCTGCTGCCACTTACTTACCTTACACAGCCAAGTCATGATTTATTGAACATGTTTGGGTAATTCAAATATGTTTCATAGAGTCAGCTTTACAACAAGAACACGGACTGAAAACACATTGTACAGTTATATCTACCAACAAAGCAGACTAATGTTCACCCAGAACAGTGCAATGGCGACATGACATTGATCAATTTATTGAATGTGGCTTGTCAAAGAATTGATGCTTTCATAAAGAAGAAGAAGAAAACATTACCCCCCAGTCAAATCAATATGACATTCTCCATGGTTTAGTTTCTTTCCTGACAGGACATGTGTGACCCCAAGGGAACAGGACAATATTTCATTATCTTAACCTTTCAGCTGTGGGTAAACGTATAATTTAATATACTGTATGTTATTGGTCAAGATTTTGTTCTGACTAAATCTAAAGATGTAGAAGTATATGTTTCTATGAAGCACATTTGAAGCTGGATAATACCTGTATCATCTAGGGCTGCATGATTATGACTAAAAAACAATTTGCGATTTTTTTTATGCAATTCAGTACTGTCTGAGCATGGGATGGCATGGAAATTTTGTCTCACAATTTCCTGCGTCACATTTTCTGCGAAAAAAACCCCTCAGCCTTTGGGTTTAGATAATTGTAGTATTTATAATTGCGTTCAATTAAGCCCTAGTATCATCTGTACATTGGTTTAGTTTAGTTTCATATTATTGCTATGATGCTGTTATTAAGATTAATAAAAATGTATATGTTGATAAAGAATGTGAAAGGAATAGTAATCTTTAAATATACAGTATATACTGTATATATTATGTGTACAAGTGTTTTGTACTTGTGAAGTAAATTTGATCTCAGCAACAGTCAGTGGGCGAGTATGTCAGGATTGGTCTCTCTCTGGTCTGTCCCATGTCAAGGAATTATACAAATAAAATCCTAAATGGAGGATAAGCGTTTTGTGCATATTTTGGGTTGATGGACCAGTTTCCACAGAAACATGGAGAGAACTTGCAAACTCTACACAGAACTGCCCCCATGGCCTTGGAATTGCACCAAGGACCATTTTGCTGTGAGGCAGGAGTGAAAGATTCTCATTTTTGATCTATTTCGCAACCACCGGCCAATTGTTGAGTCTGCTGTTGCATTCAAATAATCATTAGCCATTGGTCTGCCATGGGCATATGACTGATATGATCTTGTTGTACATCCACACGACTAAAATGGGTCAGTTCCTGGAAGAGCATCTCAGAGACGGCCCCCAGTGACCGCCCCGTGTTTCATATCCCCACGTCCCTGCTCTCTCCTCTTTTATCATGGGCCACTCAGGTTCATGTGGCTTTTCTCTCTTCCCTCTCATTCGCTCTGACCTCTGCTCCGGCACATAATACACTGTGTTTGGCCTTTTCAGTGGAGACCCTCACACTACTGTATAGATATCCTCGAAATGCCAGCGCAGTCGTCCAGGGCTGAATTATTTAGACGACACCATTTGTTACTTTGTCTGAACCATAGAGACATCCATCACTCCTGCATCTTTGTTGAGAGATGACATCCTCTACTCGGAGTCTAGCAGCCTCTTTATGTCAAACCTTTTCATAAAGTAATAAGATCAAAATAAACGGATCAAATAAACAGGGACATTAGCTCTAAATTGTTTGTAATTTACTGAATGGGGAATGGTCTATATCTGATGGTAGGGTATACTAATGATTTACTGGTCAGTCATTAGTTTTTGTCAATGTAAGTCACATTTCAGCCTAAATCAAAAACATTTCCATGTTTAGATTTATGATAAAATGGTGAATACCCATGACATAATGCATACTGTATGTATTACAGTATTACAGAGTATAGCAGAGTATAGCATTGTATAGTACTGTTTGAGGATGTTCTCTTTTTTCAGCTTGAACTGAAACCTGATTCAACCCCAATCCTATTTACTAAACTTTCCGCCCGATGGAGCCAACTACAGAGGAAGTTTGGTCTTTTTTGATTTTATAAAAATGATTTTCTTTTCTACTGACTCAAAATAAAGTGAGTTTGCTTTTGATCGTATAGCAAAGGTTAAATCTAATAATGCGCTTCAGAAAGAAAACATGAACCCAGGGAGGACTTTAGGTGCATTAGGCCACAGAAAAGCTGACACCAAAAGCCAAAAGTGTCCTTAAAAAGTCTCTGTTGATCTGTTAGACAAACAAAAAGACTGAGTGTGGATAAAACCCTCAGCCGGCGCCTGCCTCCGCTGTCCAGCACACAGCCTGAGATCAGAGGTCACTCAGGCTTTGCTCAGTCAGCGGGAGACAGGGCACACAGGTCCGGATCGCACCAGAGAGGAGGCAGCCCGGAGCACAGCAGCAGCAGCGCAGAGCAGCAGACAAGATCTTAAAAGGAAGGTGTGGCTGTTCGAAAGGTTTGATTAACAGTCGCAAATTCCCTTTAAACCCAGTCTGCTGGGGGTCAAAGACTGAGGAGATAAGGATTGTTATGTACACATTCAGGTAAGCACAAGCTACACACGTAACACACAGTGACTCTATAAGTCGTTCAGAAACTACTTTGTGCTGACAGAGTGACCTGTAAATAAATGTCATCTGAACCAGACTGACTCCGAAGAGCTCATCCCAAAGAAAAATATTGAACTACACAACATTCAGCAACAGTCTGCAGATAAGTGAAGCAGAAAACATTCCTCAAATCCGTAAATCCGGTGGCAGTGCAGTGTCTGCTCAGGACACCTGCAGCAACAGCAAGGTGAGAGTCCTCAGACAGTACTCACATTCACAATGGCCTCCTTTGTTTGAGCCATGTCCGATATGACGCCGTCTGTGATGATGAGCAGCACAAAGTACTGGGAGCCGTCGTGCACAGCCGCTGAATATCTGAAACAGAGACAACAAAAATAACAACAACAATACATTGGTTTATATAGTGCTTTTATGCACACCCAAAGAAAAAATATTCCACACTATTATTGTAGCCACAGGTGCTCTGGGGTAGACTGGAGTAAACATTAAACAGTGACAAGACAGTTCACTCTCTTTGCCCACAGATAAGTATAGATTTTGAATAGTCAGTAGTCAGTAGCAGATAAGAAGAAGCAGAAGAAGAATGTTGTTCTTCTTCAAGCTTATGCTCTGCTAAGGTGTTTTCGCGTCTCTTTTGTTTCCTGTCTTTTCGTTTCATGCCAGGCCAGTCTTTTGACAAACACCTGAACAATATTTTGGAACCAACACAAAAAGCGAAGTATATGAAGTCTGTCGGTGTATTATATTGAACACGGCTTCAAGCAGAACACAGCGGAGAACTGCTGAGGCACGTTGGCGGGAGTTATCTAAAAGTTTAGCATTGTGTTTGCAAACAGGAACAAAAGCAGGAGCCGCGAGTGCAAGCGCTGTGTCAGAGATGAGGAGTTTGGAGACAGCCCACACAGACTGCAGCACGGGTGACACAATAACTTAAGATAGACGTGTGTAAAAGCTGCAAAACGATAAGTGTGTCTCAAAGGTGTCCCAGGCTCCATCGGAGACGTGCAGCGAGCGTGTGGCCTACTTTCAAAATGCGCAACTTTGCCATGAATTATTTATCAAACTGTTTATGCAAGCGCCACTGTCTCATTCTTTCAGAAGTTTATTGATTTCGCCGAGATCCGCGTCGACCTCGCTTGATGAGTGCAGGGAGAAAACATGGCAAGATGATCCTCAAGAGCCAAGGACAGGTCAACGGGTGCCGCCACAGTGGAGCGCAGCTTTGTGATTTTGACGAGCGAGGGAGAGTGCTTTAATCAGAGCGGGGTTATACAGAGACAGCAAGGAGAGTGATGGTGAGTGTCGAGGAGATTAAGAATGTTTTTATTACTACCGAAGAGCACAGGAACAACAGGTCTGTATGCATGGCACGCAGCAGCAGATTAGGTCAAGCTTTGGAATGTATTATGAGCATTTGGTGCGGAGGAGATGAAGATATTAGAATAGATTGGATATGGAAATGCACTTTTGACACGTTAATGACGCATTGTGCCTGGGACAAAGCCAGATGTTTTTTTTCCTTGGAGAAGCCTAGACAGGACCCATGTCTTTAAGACTTGAAGAAAAACAAGCAAATTAAGGTGAGACACGGCAGGTAAAATATTTGATATTTTTGGCTAGTTTTGTTGGTGAGCATCTTAGTTTTAACGGCAGAGCTACACACATGCATGAGCATTATAATGTCTTTTCTCAGAATGGGTTTTTTAATACACTCTTACAACCAAAGAAGGATTTTTCAATATTTAATTCCTAGTCTGATTTTCAACCCCAAAAAACAAGGCTAAATTTGAATTATTATACATTTATTCACTAATAACTAAAAAAACTAAACAAGATCTCCAAAGTTCCATCTAAAAAGTAGTGTAGTGTAGCCCATGTATCCACTAAAATAGTGGATACATGGGCTCTTTACCCCATGTATCCACTATTTCATGCTGTCCATGGATTACAAAAAACCTTTATGGAATTGATACAATGAAGGTTGAAAGAAATTGAAAGAAATTCCACTTCAGAAGTTGAAATTCAAGTTTTCTTCAGTGCATGTGCATCTTTGTCTTAAATGGAATCTCTTGTAGCAGAAAGGAAGTAACGAAAGAGGTCACCAATAAAGGGCAGTATCGAACTTTACTTGGATTTTGTCGAAGGGACTAAAGGTACGCATTAAAAAAAAATCCTCATACTTTTTACATGAATACATAAAATGAGCATCCACTCGTCCCCACTAACGTGTATTCCAGGGTACTAGAGAGGAGGATCCGACCGATATCTTGTACGCGAGAGACACGTTACTTCCGACTGGCTTCTCCGGGGGCGGCTGCTCTTCCTCTCCCACTATTTCCCTATGGGGGATTAGCAGTGTCTCTTCCAAATAAATAAAAAGCTTTGAATTACATGGCGGGCAGTGAGTTACTGATGGACTGTCACAAGCAACGTGTTAAAGGCCTGCGCTCATTAAGGAGGAACTTTTAATCTCCGCGCTAAAGGCTAGCATCAAAAAAACAACAAAACACAAAAATGAGACAAGTAAATAATATTTAAACTGAAGACAGTCCATTTATTCTTTCAGCAGGCTCGTTAAAAATGTTAGCTTGTATTATATGTTAGCTTGAAGACAAAAACACCTACCCCGATGAACATATAAGTTACTTTTAGTGAAGTCTTTACATCAGTGTGATGTTTTTAACAAGTGACAGCCCATCAGTAACTCACTGCCCGCCATGTAATCCAGAGCTTTTCATTTATTTGGAAGACACTGCTAATCCCCCATAGGGAAATAACGGGAGAGGAAGAGCAGCCGCCCCCGGAGAAGCCAGTCGGAAGTAACGTGTCTCTGGCGTGCATAGAGCCTACTCACCTGCAGTGTCTCGCCACACACATTTACATTTCAGCATTCTGCGTGTTATTATTCAGTTATTTTTTATTATTTAGTCATATATTAGAAGAACTAAATAACTGAAATAGTAATCCCCTGTATACACTCTGTATACACTCTTGAGTTTTAGTAAAAAAATCTTTCTGAGTAATGTTTCAAAACTTGACCTATTTTGTTCCAATTGTTTCTTCCTCAAAGCCAAACTCACTTACTGCAGCCGCGAGGCACAGAAGAAAAGAACTCAGGCCAGAACTAGTTCAGCTCTTCATAAGGCAATGTGTGCAATTTTATTGATGTTAAGATGTATTTATAATTGATGAAGATGGCTCTCGTGCATATTAAGCAGTCTGCTGTGTTTTACTGTGTTTGGATACCTGCTATACCATTTGCATCTGGTTTTATGTTGGTAATAAAATCAAAGGCGATGTGGAGAAACTCGAAAGTTATTTAGCCAGGAGCCATTGTTAAGCCACAGCTTTCTATGAACATTATCATTTTAAAAAAGAAGTACGTGACTTGGGTTTTTGCATTTTGCTGTTAGCCAAAGCTGTTATAGAAGTAGCATATTAAAACTGAGGGGTTTGGACGAAGTGGAAAGTATCTTAAAATTTAGAGAGTCCATATCTGAACACACCAACAACAACAACAGCAGAATATTACTTGAACACAATTGGAAATGAAATGACGGTACTTGATAATTATCTGTTTACATATAGGTTTTGAATATGATCTATCATCAATGTCACTGTGGAAACCTGTCAGGAGCAGCAGGCGACCACAATGCAGCACCCGGGGACCCAACCCCACATCCTGGGCTAGGTTTGTGGTCAGTACTTAGCTACCTATTGTGCATGTCTTGGTTGAGGATACATTTCATACAGTGTGATAATATAGCATTGGTCTACTGTATCCATGTGTGTAAGCCGTTAGTGTAACTATTGCCCTGGGGCCGCCTAAGGCCTCTCTTGACTACCCCCAATCATAGGCTTACACACTCATACATAAACATGGTGAAAGTATTGCTTGCTCAGGGACAGGAAAACAGTTGAAATGCCATTGGCAAGGACTAAATAGCCGACCTTTGGGTCAAGGGGAGTAGGTCTCTCACTGAACTACTGCCTCTTGAAATACAGATATTTAACATCAATGTCCAGAAAGGCGCCTAGTGAAGAAAGTGTATAATTATTATTAGTATTATTCAAGTTCAATCTTTATGCCCCAACATTTTCCTTTTAGTTCAAATGAAAAAAATGTAATATTATGATTGATAGAAAGTTGTAGCTAGAGTTTCGATCGGGCCAAAAAATCCAGCTCAACCCACTGTTAACGTTCACTGTTAAAGTCCAAATGCAAACCAGACCTGAAGCATTATACCAGGGACACATGAGCCCAGCCCAGCCCAACCCGAACAGCACCTGCACACTTCTTAACATTTAATCCAGAGTGCACTGGGCTTTCCCTGCTGTAGCAATGTGGCCAATAGCAATGTATTTACAGCGGAGTGCGAGCAGAGCTGGGCGGAGAGGAGACACGTGAAGTGGCTTGACGTGAGGGCATAACAGGGAAATCTAGGCCTAAGCCCGATGTCGGCTCGGGCTTGGGTTGAGAATCTAAACTCTAGCTGTAGCCTGTCATCACCCACAGTCTCTTGCTTTGTGTCATTGTCACACCAGGGATTTGTTCATGCAACAAAGTGGTGCTCTGTGTTGAAGCTCTAGGCTCATGTCTGTCCAATTACCGCTGGTGTTTATGTCAGACCCCGCTCTCATTATCTCTGCTCCTCTCATGACAATCATCTCTCTCTGTCAGTTTAAAGGCCTTGTCCAGGACTGTTTACAGACAGATAAGCCTTCAAACAGGACAGCCAATGTGTTGTGCATATTGTACCTGGCAACATGGTTCACTACAGGAGCGAAATTGGTGGGTCCGTACAGCTGCACGGTCTTCAGACTTTGGTGGTACGCATCCAGGATCCCCTCCATGCCGTTACAGTATGGATTATCCACATTTCCATTCTGAAAGAAAGTGCAAATAATTGATTTAAATTGTTGTTTCCACCATGATCAAATAGTGAATATAAAGAATATGGCACAGCAAGACGGTCCAGGTTTGATCCTGGACCATGGGGGGCATGTTCTCCCTGTGCCTTGTGTAGGTTTTCTCCTGGTGTTCCAATTTCCCCTACCACTAAAACATGTACAATAGGTGAAAGTATGTTTTGAGTGTCAATGGACGAAATACCATCCGTCGTGTTGACATGCATGACTCGTGTTTTTATAACAAAAATAGGCAGAAATAAATGAGTAAAACTATTCAAAATGGTTTTGTTTCTTGTTTTCACTTCATAAATTAACTAAATTCAGCTTTTAGATCAATATCCTCTCCTTGACCTCATGTTGTTGTTGTTGTTGTAATATTGCAGTGCAATGGCTCTGGTCCTAAATCAAGATAACTGTCTGCTATGTTTCTCTCCCAACAACTGCTAAAAATAGCCAAATTCTCATACAGCCATTGAAAAGGATATGATGAAATTGATTTATCAGCTTCATATTTCCTCTGGGATCACTAATGTGTCGATCTAATCAAAGCAAGATAAATGTTATGCCTCTTTCATCCAACAACAAAGTGAACTAAAGCTGAAAACTTTTTACTTGGTTTTATCAGCATTTCTATTGAGATTGATTATGAAAATAAAACTTTGATCTTGCTGCCTAAAACTTCCTCTTTCATCCAATCAAAACAACAACAAACTTCAAATTAAATGATTTCCACAAACCCGCTGGGAATTGGCTGGTAAAATATGTGCAATCCTTCAAAGATTACATTTCATGTCTGTGTGGATTGATCGACTTTAAATTTCCTCCAGGATAAACACTACTACTTAATCTAAGACAAACCTGGTCTAATTTGGTGCGTCTTTCCTACAACTGGGAAATCAATATTCTTATCTGGTGCTCATCCAACGTTAGCTAAAACCAACGCCAGCCATTTGCAGCACCTGTGATTTTTGGAAACCTGCAAATTGAAGGCACCAGGTAAGACTCCTCCAAATGAAAATGTGCTCAACCTTTAACAAACACACCGCAGCCAGTGTTCCTCAATGAAAGAAATGATCCTCCCTCTCTCCCCCTTTTAGATAAATCCTTATAGTCAAATGGGAATGGCAACACGCAGCGGGCCTGAAAGTATCCGGGGCACAGAACTCTCATTATAGCTGCTCTGTACCGCGGTATGAGAGCATTAGGCAGCCGCGAGAAGCCACATTGTTTCGGGAAACCTTCAGCCGATGGACCCTGATTTGCACTATAAAGGTAAATGGGTCCACGGTGAGTTATGCACACCGGGGTGTGGAGGGACTCACTGGGAAACGCACACACCTATACTGAACATGAAAACACGCTTAGCATCCATGTAGAGGAATGTAAACAGAGATACCTTGCTGTGGGAGTGATGTGAACAGTACAGAGAAGATGGACTTGAGTGTTGAAGTAGGCTAGGGGTAGGCAGGCAATATTTTTTCCTAGTCAATAGATCGAGAGTCGAACCTGCTTATGGTGGATCAAAACTGAAGGATTACTTGTTTCATTTGTCATATAGAATTAAAAAGGGGGTCTGGTAGTCTTTCCCCAGGGATTTTGCCAATATTTAGGTATTTTTTGATTACTTTAACCAGTGTTTAGATCTTTATTCTCAGGATGTTTCTCAGACCAGAGGGTATATGCTGGAGGGCCAGATTTTGCCCCCGGGCCTGATGTTGCCTTAGCCTGGCTAGCACCAGACTAAATATCACAAGTGAATATTTAGTCTAGGAAACAACCGTTCATTTTCTCGTACGGGAGGTGTGGTTTACGATTGTCCTTAGCCTTTTATTGGCCGCTACGAATGTCCACAGCCAATCGTATCGAGTCCCGATGACGTATATTGAGCGACAGAAAGTCGTCAGGAGTGAAAAAGCGTAGAAGAAGATGAAATCCTGTCGGAAGCAAGGCTAAAACATCTTTCTTCGTAATAAAATATTGTAAAGCCAAACGCTGTTCTTCTTTTAATATAAATTTTCGATTTAATGTGTTTAGAACACAATCTAACGCTTGATCGAATGATAG
>OMNZ01002159.1:0-10989 GCA_900303255.1 Lesueurigobius sanzi | reverse complement strand
ATTAAAACCTAAAAAACAGGAATAAAACAAGGACAAGTAGTGATTAAAGTAGGTCCAAACCAGTTCTTAAACAGGACTAAAAGCAGGTCGAAACCAGGACTAAACCAGTGCTAAACTACGATTAAACCAGGACTAAACAAAGCTTTACCCAGGACTAAATCAGGACTAATCAAGAACTAAATATGGTCTAATCTAAGAATAAACCTAAACTGATCCAGGTCTAAACTAGATTTATTCCAGGACTAAAGCAACCCCAATCCAGTCTTGTCTAAACCAGGTAAGAACAGGTCTAAACCAGGTCTAAACTAGGGTTAAAATAAGGACCAAATCAGGTGTAATCCTGGATTAAAGTCGGTCCAAACCAGTGCTAAAATGGGACTAAAAACCAGGATTAAACCAGGTCTAAACTATGACTAAACAGAATCAGGACTAATCAAGATCTAAATATGATCAAATTGAATAATAAAGCAGGACTGATCCAGGTCTTTGGCCCTCCATGTAGTGTATATATCAATATGCGGCCCTCCATGGAAAAAGTTTGGACCCCCCTGTTCTATAGGGACAGTGCAGATTAATGAACATCTGCAGCATTAGCAGTGTAAATATGCCAGATTATAGCAAAGATGCTAGTTTCCATCTGTAGTCCCTAGGCAGGTGATGCATAAAAAACACAACAATATACTGTATAACAACTCACAGTGACAGTGACACAACTAACACTTTAGCCACTCTTTTAGGTGTAATTTAAAGGTGGCCAGTGTTTGAGTCTCTCTGATTGACAATGAAGACTATGCCAGTACTTGGTGCCTCTGACTGAGAGCACAGTCTGTCCACATGTGGAGCGCCTGTGTGGGACCCCACAGACCCCCTGGTGCCCATCCCACTCACAGTCTTTGGATTAGTATGCATGCGTCACATAAAATGGGTCTATTGACCATGTTCTGAAATAGTTTGCAGTGGAGGAAATTTGTGCACTGAAATGAAACCAATCCATAGAGGGTTTTTAGAGGTATGTTTTCCATGATAGCTTGAAATAACAAAATAACACTCCCACTAGAAGAAGTTCTTACAGCATTGGCATATAAGTTGACTAAAAATAAGAAATTGAAATGAGGCAGAAACACCATGGAACAAGTCGAATAATCTAGGTCAAATGTCTGAATCTTGGTTTGGTCAAAACATTACCTCGCCAGCCCTTTCCAAGTAGCTCGCCAAAGGATTTCTACATTTCTATACACTTGATAAGTCACATTTTAGATGAATTTTTCTTGTTCTGAGCAAAATATCTCAAAACTTAGCAAAGTATAAAGCAGAAACTACTGTCATTTTCTTTTATTGAGTTGAATGGTCATCGTGGCAGTCCTAGAGGCCTAGTTTCATGTGTTTCTTTGAAGTATAATTCAGTAGTACCATTTTTGTTACCCAAAAGTAGCTCGCAAGGTAAAAAAAGGTTGGACACCCCTAGTTTAGGCTGTGGGAAAACTACAGAAAGATCCCTCTTGTAAACCTAGGGACTTTGATTGGGGGACGTCCTTATCCAAGTTTCATTCCTGACTTCAGCACTGTGATGAACGCCTCTCCGGCCCCCATCTCCATGCCCTGTCTAATAAAGCAGACGGGCACATACCTTTTC
Organism: Lesueurigobius sanzi; assembly: GCA_900303255.1. Taxonomy (NCBI): domain Eukaryota; kingdom Metazoa; phylum Chordata; class Actinopteri; order Gobiiformes; family Gobiidae; genus Lesueurigobius; species Lesueurigobius sanzi. Next base: position 9,356 of record OMNZ01002159.1, on the reverse strand, counting down.
AATAAACGTATCCAAAATCAAGATGGATATTCTGAATTAATTCCATTTTAAGTCTAATAACTAATGCTGTGGACATTCTTTTCCCTTTTATCGAATGTAGATTAATCAGACAGCACCAGAGGGAGGGATATGACACCAACAGAATACTGATGCGCTCAGGTGCCTTCGCAAGGGGCCAATAGTCCCAACGTCACCCTGAATCAAGCCACACAAGTCCCACTGTAAATGGTAATGTGGAGGATCTAAAGTAAGTGTGGCCACAGGCTGCTTTTAAACACAGCACCTGAGATCAGAGCAATGACCGTCCAAGAATAGCTACAACTAGGACACATCGTGGAGCCAATAATATATTTAATACATCTTCTACAAATTACATTTTATTTATTTTTTGCAATGAAATCTCAACTTATGCCTCAAAGAAACACGTAGTAGTTTCCAATGCCTACTTTGCTACACTGCAGGAAAGTAAATATCTCTAGATTAGCTTAAATAGCTAAAATTCAGAATATTAATTTGAGTTTTTTGGACTAGTTAAGTTTTAGTTGCTCATTTGAACTAGATTATTGCACTTGATCTGCTTCTGACTTCTTTCAAAGCATTATTTCTTAAGTAAACCTATTTGCCAATGGGGTACGAACAATATTACCCTAAAACCATCCAGAAATGTCATGTATAATTTAGATGACAGTAGTAAATCAGTCCAATCTATTCACCTTATTCAGCCCCGCCCACTTTTGTTGTCAAAGCATTTCCTGTTTTTATTAGCACTTCCTGTGAGCTGGGAGTTCCATTGTTGTCCATGTAAGAGAGTGAAGAAAATAAAATGGGAATGAACTAAAAAAGGAAATAAGTTTGTGGAAGGACGACATAAGAAAGGTCACCTAAAATATTTTTTCAGAGATACAACTTTTTGTTGTGACTCTAATTGGTTAATTGTGAGGAACGCTAAAGGACCAAAGCTGATGGACATATTTACACAGCAGTTAAATGCTACATGTTTCACCAAAAACTGAAATCAAAGCCAACATCAGCTCAAGTCAGACCTTCAGTTTGACCAGAAACACAAAATGGCGGCCCCCATTGCAACTTCCTGAATAAGGTAAATAAAACATTTTGAAATCAACTCATTTAAACCCATGCTTGACTTGTAGTTTTTGTAGTGTATTGGCCTATTCGCCTAAATGTTTGGAGATGTTTTGTTCAGAACTGTAGAAATGTAAAAAGCCTTTGGCGAGCTACTTGGAAAGGGCTGGCGAGCTACAGGTAGCTCCCGAGCTACTGGTTGGAGATGCCTGTCCTAGAGACACCAAACTTCCCAGTCTCATACTTAGCAATATTTAGAATTTTTTTTTTTTTCCATAGGAATTTTCAATATATATGAAGAGTCCATTTGCAAAAGCAGATATCTCCGTTTTGAATTCTTTGCCAAATTGTTCTAGATTTTGATCACCTTGCTCTACAGATGACACAAGTAAAACTAAAGTTGAATCAATTTGATAAAGAACAAGTAACTTAATATGTCTGATCCACAAATATAGGTCTGGTCATCAAAAAAAAAGCTACACAAAGGGAAATCACAAGCAAATGTTGATTTTTGTAAATGGCACTTATCTGTTTTTGCCAATAAACTTTGCCAATATATTTTTAATTTTGAATCCCAAAAAAACATAAACATACTTCCACTAATAAGTATCTTATTCAAAAATTAAACAATATATCAGAAATCCCCCTCTTTGCAGCTAACATATCAACAAAATAAAACCATAATTATAAACCTGTCTCTATCCATTTTATCCGAAAACAAAATAAAACTTTTTTCCTCATTTTTATGTCAGTGTTATCCAGAATAAGTTTCCAATTGGTATCACCCAATTTAAATTCTCCCCTGCAGCGTCTTGCCGCGTTGATCAAAGCCCAAAAGGTGAAACATCAGAGCAGCAGAATACTAATGTGCACAAGTGCATTCACACAGGCACCAATACATTTAACGTCGCGCTGAATCAAGCCAGCGAGTCTGGAAATGGTCATCTGGACGATCTGTGTGTGGCCACAGGCTGCGCCACACACAGCACCTGAGATCAGGCCGAAGCAGCGTTACACGATGTTAGTGAAGACATGCCCTATGGCTTCCACGGTCTGAAATGATTTGTTTCCATGGAGACCCACCGAGACTACACTGGGAGGTGCTGCGAGGATCACCGAGGTCTCCCTGGACTTAAGTTTCCACAGTTAGACCTTGACTAATGCCTGAATGATAGAACTTAACCACTGCCTTCTTACTGGCGTCAAGAGGCATCTGAAGAGGACAACTTTCCCTGTGCACATATGATAACTGTGACCTCGATGTAACGCGCATGAACCACACAGAGAAAAACGCTGTGGAGTACACGAGGTTTCACGCAGCGCACTCACTCGCCTGGAGAGGTGTTTGGAGAGGTGCACGTGTCATTAGCTGGACTCAGCATTGGACTGCAGTGTTTTGGACAGACAGCTTACCTCAGCATTAGAGTTCTGTGGGAGTGAAATTTGGCGAGGCCTTATGCCTGAATAACAATAAGGCGCTCCGTAAAAGAGCTGCCAAGGTGACAGTACACTTCAGCAAAGAGTTAAATTTCAATGCAGAGTATAAACAGTTAACCAATTATTAATGGCAAATTTATTTGTAGAGCACAATTCATACACAAGGCAATTCAAAGTGCTTCACAATTTCATAAAATTACAAGAAAGCAGATAAAATCAATCAATAAAACAAATATAATCATTGACTAATTACATTAAAAGTGACATTAAAAGTGAAGAGTGCAGATAAAATACTTTCAGTGACATATGCACAGTTAAAAAGAACCGTTTTCAGCCTAGATTTAAACATTGTCAGAGTTGAGGCCTGTCTCACACCTTCTGGCAGACTGTTCCAGATTTTTGCTGCATAAAACTGAAACGCAGCCTCACCATGAATTATTAACCAACTATCGGTTAAAGAAAAATTGGAAAACATGCAACCCCTGTCGGACTCATTGCCTCCAAGTGGAAAATAACGAAATGCGTCTTGTCGATGACAGGAACAGGGGTAGGCACATAAGCTTTCTTGCTTCGGCCTACTCCTTTTAAGTACCATCACTGTGTAATAATGACTTGTAAATATTTGTAAAATGTGAGATTGCTCAAATAAACAACTAACAAACTACGTAACTAAACTTACAAACCTCTCATTTGCTTAGAAAGTAGCATGCACATAACTGTGTGAATGAGATAATGGATGCTAATTGGCTGACCAGATGACAGTGCCAGAATTTCAGGACAGTGTGCATGTTGTCCACCGAGGCATGTGCACGTCAACAGAACACAGTGTTCTTTATTTTTTTTTTCATAATTGGCCAATTATGGATTATGGCAATTATGGCTGGATTATGAAAATCTCTATTATTTTCCCCATATTGAACAATTTCCGATTAGATTTTTGTCTAAATAAGAAAAAAAACAAATAAAGATGGCCTTAACTATTAGTACCGGTGATTATACAGTTTGAGGGGCACGGCCTGATCCTGTTACATCACTTCAAAACTGTGCTAACTGCTAACTTTCTACTAAAGAAGCAGAAATGGGCAGCTCCCACACAGTAGACACCATACACACAGCTCTCACATGAACAGAGACAAAACAAAAAGCGTGCAGAGATCACACAAAAGTGAAAGTATTTAAAGAAACAACACAAAATTACAACAAGAGCTACGTTAGCTAGCGCGCTAGCACAGATTAAGTTTACTAACAATTGTTAGAAAAACATCTCTGACCTACCTTTTCCATTGGATTATAAGTCCTATAGAAATGCTCATGTCGCTTAGTGCTCCAATATTTTGGGATATATATTACGATGACACCTCCCATGGTCTTTCCCACGATGGCCGCTCCTTAGTGATGCTGTGTTGTTCCAATCTACTGGACTAGACTTGTAATTGCTAGTGAGCAATATGTTTTCTTTCCTGCGGATGGATTGGCTAGTTGCCTTGATGATTAGAGCTCGCCACGCGATTGCCCAGCCCTAGCATCAAGTGCAACAGTGTTCATTTAGCACAAGCAGAGGAGTTTTTTCTATACAAGCGCTTCATCTGCTGAACCAAATGCTGCGGGGATGTGTGACCGACGCATCACGGCGAGCGAAGGGAGTGTGGCTGTGCATTTGGAGTCTGTGCAGATCTAATCCCTGTCCTACAGCGTCCTAATGTTCTCCAGCGTTCTCCAGTACACGATCATAAAGGCGTTTAGCTGGATTTGGGATCCCGGACAGAAGCCTAGATAGTCACAAATTTGGTTTGGTCACCCTACCAGAAACATACAGTCAATGTATAATAGTATAATGCTTGTTTTAGATTCAAATGTAGCCATCGAATAAATATGAACAGTTTCTGTGTTGTTGAACGCCATTTGAACTCAATCATGTCTCTTGTGTATCTATATTTAGCCACTTCCTTTGACCTTAAGTGTAATTTCTTGAAAGGGCAGGTGTCTTCCGGGAGATATGTGTGATTAATCCGACTCCTCCTTGCCAGTGCGTGATGGAGTCCCTGACAGTTCTCTGGTGACAGCTGTGAACAAAGGAACTGAACAGAGTTATTTCTGCTTGACTTAAGAAGCACCACGTCTCTTTCCACAAGCCAGTGATTTGAAAAAATACCTTTATTGTAATTATTCTGCGATCTATTCCTCGTTTCCAACAGTCTGTGATTTGCAAAAAAATGCCTAATTGTGATTATTGAGGATTGTGATTAGATGTTTAAATATTAAGTTCACAGTGTACATGATTTTATTTAGTTTTTTGTACCAGAACCTTCAAAGGTGTCTTGTCATGTGCCTGTTTATGAATGTGTGTAGAGCTAGGGCTTCACAATTTTAACAAAGAAACATTGCACTTTTTTGACTAATTTTTCCGATTGCGATTCGATTTGTGTCTCCTACTTATAAGTATAGCTTCTGGGGAGTCACTTTTTGTTGTGAATAATGTGACATTCGGATCATGTTTTGTAAATAAAGTAAATACATTGAGATTTTCATATTAATTTCATGTATGGCAAAAATTCTTCAGTCTTCATCTGTACTCTGCAGTTGAAGTGTAGGACGTTTCGGTCTTAATCCAAAGATCGTCATCAGCTTAATAACGACTTCAGCACGCTTGTGGGTCTCTTAAGAGTAAACCAGAAGGAGGAGTTAACTCTAAGTCCCTCCTCTCTTGGTGCTGACGACCTTTGGACTAAGATCGAAACGTCCCACACTTCAACTACAGAGTACAGATGAAGACTGAAGATTTTTTTCCTACGACGGACAACTCCGGTACGACTGAGAACCTACACAAACTAAGTTCATGTATGTTTATTTTTCATGTAATTGAGTATGAACAGTAAAATATACTTCTAAAACTGCTATTATACTGCTGTACCGCGGTTCATTAGTTTAATTCATGCTGCAGGACATTAATAAGAAAGAGAAGATCTGTTGGATAGCTCTGTGCTCTTCTGGGAGCCTCAGAAACACACTGCTGTAGCAACACACTGTTCATGCAGAGAACACACAAACAGTAGCATCGGTAGAGGATCAACAAAACAAGGTCAAGAGCACACGAGTCCTGTCGTCTTACCTGTTCATGGTGTTTTCCATCATTCAAAATGAAGCCTCTTGTTGTTAGCAGTGATAGTGTGCTAATGTGAGCTGCTGGTTGCACTTTCACAAACTTTTCTTTCAGTGCGAGTTCTAGCTGGCTCGAGCAGAAGGAATTATGGGCAGATGACAGACTTTAGTTCCATGTAGCTTTTCTACAACCAGAATATGTCCAAATAATTGCACCGCCGTTCTTCTTTGATTTCCTCTTAATCCTAGTGTTGCCACCTGTCCCAGTTTTACCTGATTGTCCTTCTTTTTAATGGCCTGTCCCGGGGGGAAAAAATATTCTCCCGGGACACTTCCTACACTGTATATCACCTTTTACCTGCCCACTAGCGCCCCCAGGTGTCTACAATCAAAAACTGTAGGAAATAAGCCAAAACAATAAAGACTGGACATTTTGAAAGCAATTCACTGAATAAATAACAACATAATGGTATTAAAATTAATCAAAAGATTACCATTGAGAGCAAAATAATATTATTAGTAAACACATCTGTTGACATTAACTACTTAAAGTAACTACTTAAAGCAAATCTAACATAGCTCCATCACAAGGTTATGTCCAATTTCGCTGTAGAAGGACATTTTTTTTGTCTTGGGTCAGATGTGTGAAGGGGCCACTGCTTATAAGCAAAAGGGTCGATTGGGTTGGCAAAATGTCCAGGTTTTTTGTCAGGCACAGGTGGTAACCCTACTTAATCCTCATGTGCCACGAGAGAAGTTACTTCAGCCATTTTACAAACAAGTCAAGTTTTATAACCAGGCATTTGGATTACTGTATCGCTTTGTACAACGATCCCCGCAGAGGCTGCAGAGTGTACAAAATCCAGCAGCCCGACTATTGACAAGAGCAAAGCGGCGGGAGCACATCACCCCCACTGTTCTGTGCACCTTACACTGGCTCCTGTCAGCTTCCGTGTGAAATTCAAGGTTTTGTTAAGTGTTTGTAAGTGGGGCCCACCTTATTTGAGTGAGTTGTTGTGCCCCTGAGGTCAGCCAACCACCTCCTGTTAATTGTCCCTAAAGCCAGGCTAAACCAGAGGAGATGGAGCCTTCTCTGTGGCAGCGCCCAGACTATGGAACCGTCTTCCTCTGTCTGTCAGGTCCTCAGTCTGTAGGACAGTTTAAGTCTAGACTGAAGACACACCTCACGTCCTGTTTTTTAAATGTGCTATACAAATAAACTTGAATTGAATTGAATTGAAAAGTCTAAACAAATATTCTTGATGCTCTTTTTAAAAGACAGGAGGTTTTCTTCACATGCTTTACCAGTTTCAACTGTAACTTTAGTCTTCTTCAGAAGCGTCACAAGATGGTGACGTGTCCATGACTTCCCTTTAAACATTTCACAACAACAACATCAAGAAACTAAGAAAACAGTATGAACTTTCATGCCTGTGATTGACTATGGAGATGTGCTGTATATGAATGCTCCTGTGCAGTGTCTTGGTTTGTTGGACAGTGTGTATCATGGAGCTCTGCGCTTCATAACCAACTGTAGGCCTCTTACTCACCACTGTTTGTTGTATTCAAAAGTGAATTGGGTTGGACTTCAGGTACGTCGACTCTCTCATTGGTATGTCTTTATTTACAAGGTAATTCTTGGAAGGCTGCCAGCTTATTTATCTTGTCTTTTAATTGTGAAGCAGAGTCAGCGTAATCTTCGTTCAAACGGCTCGCTGCAGTATGTAGTTCCTAAAGTGCGGACTGAGCTGGGAAAGACTCAGTTACTCCGCCCCATCCACTTGGAACTTACTACAGAAGGACTTGAAAATCATGGACCTGGTCCCTTTGAATAGTTTTAAGTCTCTTGTGAGGTCGATCCAATCCAGATCATCTGTATGTGAATGTTTTAACTAATGTTTCAATAGTGATTTGTATTGATGAATGTTCAATTTGAAATGTTGCTGCACGTCTTGGCCAGGTCTCTCTTGTAAACTAAACTTGGGACTAACATGGTTAAATAAAGGTTAAATAAAAAAATAAATAAACCTTTTTGGACAAGCCTGAACAAGTTGAACAAGCCATTACAATCTTCATTTCTAAAACATAGGACATGGAAAGAGGGAATTTTCCATTAGATTCAGACTTGCTCATAGCCCATTGGTACAGTATGGTTAGACAGGAACAGTCATGAAAATGTAATCTCTTCCTATTGCCATCCGATGTCCTTAAATTAAAATTAAAATTAAATGATTTGGTAACTGTGACCGTTCAGATGAAAGACATCCTGTCCTGGTGACAGCTGTCCGCTAAAGAACAGAACAGCAAGTCTTTTTTTCTGCCCGACTGAAGCTCCATCATCGCTCCTCTGTTCCAGCAGTCGGCCTGATCCGGAGCAGAGTTGGCCCCAGAGCGGAGTGTTCCACTGAGGATGCTTTTGAGGGGCAGCAAGCCGGGGACCTTCACTGACCCGTGTGAGCACTGGCTGGGGGCGGAGTGAGCAGGAGCAAGGGTCTGACCTCCGCACAGCTTCGTGTTTCACTGGTCGGTCGTTTTCTGCAAGTTTTATAGTACATGGTGGCAGATTTTAAAAGCAACGACTGGCCAGTGCACTTTTGTATTGTTTGAACATTTCCCTGTGAGCAAAGCCCTTTTGAATTGTTATTTCCTGCTTTAAGATCATCTACTGTATGTGCATTGTTGGATTTACAGTGTTGGATTTTCTCTCCGCAGCTTTCCTAAAACGATGACGTCACAGCGCCAGCGTTGTGTATGTTTTGCATAATCTACTGACCTTATAATGGCTTTATCAACCCAATCCAGCCTGTTCTGACCGTGATACTTCTCCTCTGCTTCACTGCGAGGCACAGCTGACACACGGAGAAAAGCCCCAAGGAAATATCCTCCTGTCTGTGTTTTTGTCCTGACAGCTACAGTCCGTTCACTGACAGTATTTCTGCTCTCGTCCTTTAAATCTAAAACATAAATCATCCTCTTTGTTTCTTCTGTAAATAAAAAAAAAAAACATGGGAATAGTTTAATTTCACTGTGATGGGTCTGTTTACATTAGGACACGTCTACTGCGCATGTGCCATCTACAGTGTTGTTCTGCTTTGGGAGGCGTCCTGTAGTGGCGTCACAGCGCCACACACAGGCCTGGAGCTGTACTACAGTGTTTCCACACACATGAGTAGATCCATGTGGATGCACACATTTACTGAACGGGCTCCATGTTTACAGAGAGCGTTTTTGAAATTATACGCGTTTCGTCTTCGTGTGGATGAGGCCTAAGAAAAAGCTGAGAGGTGATGGTGCATTTTCTGTGGCTGGTCCTAAACTTTGGAACGAGCTGCCTCTGAATATCAGACTGATTCACTCCCTGTTTTCAATTCTCTCCTGAAAACATATTTCTTTGGTTTGGCGTTTGACACACTGGAGGGTTGACTTTTATTGTACTCCTTATTCTTTTATTGTACTCCTTGCCTTATTTTTGCTCATGTAATGTATTATGTTTTGTGCACAGCACTTTGGTCAACTATGTTGTTTTTAAAGCGCTCTATAAATAAAGTTGGATTGGATTGGAAGATAGTGCTTACATTTACTTTTAATTTGTGACTGAATGAACAGTCAATAGTTTCACCACTAGCCCATCCGTCCAAGGGAAATGGATCCTTCCTTTAAATTGGTTTTCTCCAAGGTTTCCTCAATTTTTTTACCATGTGGTTTTTGTTTTTTTGGGGTTTTTCCTCGCCGCAGAG